>JAPYZM010002274.1:0-14655 GCA_030522845.1 Psyttalia concolor
CACACCAGAACCTGTTATCTATCGGCGATAACGTTTCCATATTATATTCTCAATTTGTACCTATTAATTCCGATAATTTTTCCAAATTCAATCGCCACCAATCGATCGGAATTGAATTGGAAAAGACATAAACACCATTAATTCCGATTGATTCTTTCTGAGTGGGAACTAATCGGACTGTTTTACCAGGGTAAGTCCTAAGTTGCACGAAGCAATCACGCGTTGAGCCGTCCCTAAACTCTGCCGATGTATAACAACGGCAACTTCATTATTAAATACTTGGAGTGTACACCGACGACGGTGGCCGAGTTGGTTAAGGCGCACGGCCGGACGGCGGAGCCCGCGTGGAGCGGGTTCGAGTCCGGCTTGGGGCGTGGGATTTTTAATCTTCCATGGTTCGCCTCGGTCACCGGGAGAGTCTGTACATGGAGTACAGCTCCTGGGGTATAATGCGACATGGTTGGAGAAGAAGACGGCAATTGTAAAAAGCCTAATCGCCTATATATGGATAATAAATAATAATAATACTTGGAGTGTTCCTCGACGGCAGCGGCCGTGTGGTTAGGGTGCTAGACTAGTATGCCAATGATCCGGGTTCGCTTCCCGTCACGATTCACTGCCGAGCGGTAGTCTCGTAAAAAGGGACGAGTGTACCTGGCCCTGGTTTCACCCTCAGGGTGAGGTTTTTCCTTGGTCCTTGGCGAATGCGGTACAGCGGGTCGGGGGTTGGGAAGGGTAAATACGTAAAAGCCCGAGAGGGTATACGTGAGGACAGGAAATTTACTTCGAGTATTCCTTGAATAGTATCCGCCCCTTCTCCACAAGCCCATTTCGAGTGAACCTCCCTGAGGGATAGCGACAGCCGGTTCCTTCCCAGTGCATCCTTGGGAAATTCCTCTGAAATTCTCGCGGGATATTTCACCCGACAAAGTTGATGCAAGTGATAATGAAGAATATCTTTGTTTAATTTGACTAATTACGCAGAGTATTCACTGAGATGCCGCACGACCACTACATGGACGAGGCCCACATCCTCCTCGGGGCGGCCTCCGACGACATACCCCACGTCGACAACATAAGAACTGCTATCAAGGACATCTGGGATATGAGGATGTCCAAGCTGCGGACCTCCATCGACGAGCTCTTCAGGGATCATAGTGCAGTGCACGCCATGCTGAATAACCTTACGGCCATGGAGTTGAACGGCGCGAGACCGCTTCTACCTCATGCCATGGATCAGCTGCTGAGGATTCGAACGGTAAATTCACTTCACACCTTTATCTTTCCTAATATCTTTTTTTTACATATAAAATAAAACATGACAACGGGAAATATTCAGGGAATGTTACGAGTTAAACGTTGGGCCAATGTCGGTCCAATGTCGGCGCGGGGTTGGCTTCGAATTGTTTCTGATTAATGAGCATTTCAATTAGCTGAGGTTGGGAAAATGTCGGTAGAAGCTTGGGTCGAGGTACACAGAAGCCTGGCTCAAGGTCGGCTCAATGTCGGCGCAGGGTTGGAGACGTATTTTTCGTGATGTTTCGGAAGCTCAGCTAGCTATGTGTAGATGAATGTCGGCGCAAGGTTGGATCAATGTCGGCACACGGTTGGGTCAGGGTCGGCGCAATATTGAGCCAATAGATTCAAATCTTCGATAACTCGAGATCACTGTCTGTTTTCAGTCTAAAAATTGTTCCGTGAACTGCAATTAATTAGTTAAACAGTAATTGATTTAACATGTGCTAGCACTTCACAACTAAAATGACAAATACGTCTGGTTATTGATTCTTTATCTGATTATTTTCAGAGTGAAGAGACTGGAAAACGTTCTCAGCCCTATCAGGATAGTCATCAGTCCGGGCCATCAGGGACTTGAAGTGAAAAAAATTAATCAATAATTACCAGTAACTCATTAAAGTTTACCAATTCACTCGCATAATTATTAATTCGCTCATCGGATGATTACATAATTGGAGATGAGAGATTAAAATTTCATCGAAACATGTCGCATTTATTCATATAATAAACTTACGTTTCTATCTTACATTTTGCTTTACATACGGTCACTAGCATCACTCAATCACATATCTATTCGAACGTCTCTAATATTTTTGCTCGTATAAAAATGAAAACTGTACAGGTAATGAAATATAATATTTACATTTGGTGAATTTTTCGGGAAATCTCTTCAAGTAATTTTTTTTCGATAACTATTCTCATTTCTCTCATTATTATTAAGTATTCTTGGTCAATTAATTAAAATGTTTTCTTTCAAATCATTCAGAAAAACATTCGAGAGGAAAATTCTAACAAAATTTATCGAATCGCGCGAAAAATTCGATCGTTTACCGAGAGCTTTCTCATTCTATAGAAATATCGAAAGATAATATTTGATAGAAAAAGATTATTAGATCTTCGTATTTTCTTTTTTTTCTATAAATTCTAATATTTTTCATAAAAGTTAAAAATAAACAACGGCATTTCCTCAATTTGACCAAGGTATTCACGAGAAGAGGATTAATTGTTTTTACATAGAAATGAGAGAAAAATAATAATGAAATTTTCTTGATTTGAATTTCCAATTATTTTCTAAAAAATTAATGAATTTTCATTTTCCCACTTTCGAACTTAGATTTTATCCAGAAAAAAAAAAATTTCCGATGAAATTAGACAGCGACAATTTTGCTGGGATCGACTTTAACTCTGATGAACATCGTGTCATCCTTGACGAAGTGACGTTTCTTGACCATCTCGTGGGAGATAAACCGGGGAAAGCCAAAGCCTAGGGAGTCAGGCTCTCGACTCGGTCTCTGGAAGTTCTTCCACGTGGGGTCGGGGATGAAGCTCTCGACGATATTGCAAGCCTTGTCAGCCTGGACAGTCTGATCGAACATGGTGAAGGAGACGGAGTGGGAAAAGGGCCAGCGGAGGAGGGCGTCGTACTCTCCGGGGAGGATCTTAATGTAAATCGACATGTGACTTCCCTCGCCCGTGCCATTCCCGTTGAGGAAAATTGATGCCTGCAGTTGAAGAAGAAAGAAATCAAATTAATTGTCATAAAAAAAAAATTGTTACAAAAACGAAACGAGTTATTTCATTTAATTTGTTGAATGTTAAGAATGGAAAGCGAACGCTGGGTGTGGGGAGGATTAGTTTCCGAGGTACACCTCAAGCGTTTGCAACCTTGAAACACATCCGTTGAAATTCCAGAATAATTGCCATTCCAGTGTCAGGTTGACAGCATTACGGTAAACATGAACCTAGACGAAATTTTCGTGATGTGCGCAGACTTATCGATCATTCTCCAGTTCTTACGTGTGCGGCGAGACCCAAAGGTCGGTCTTGCCAAATACGGAGTAAGTGATGAGCATTATCAGGGGTATTGAGGGGAGTATTTGGTCAGACGTAAGGTCTGTTTGAGTGACAGGCTCGGAGGAAAAGGGTGTTAACGTCAGGTTTTGGCTCTCCAGAAAATGTGCCACGTTACAAAACTTTTGTCAAGACTGTTGCAATAGGTCATTGCCCGACTACACCGCACCACATGGTCAAAGTGTCCTCTAGATACTACGATACTAGCTAGCAAATTCGGATTTTTCCTTGATCCCCGTGGCGTGATCCCCGAGAGGTATTTTGCGTGTTTTGCCTACATAAAACTTATTATTGTTGCCTCATTTGGCGTCGCTGTTGCGACCTAAAATTATCTACGGAGGGGGTTCGGAAAGACCGAGGGGTTAATTCTAATGACGATAGCTTCAATTGAGCCATTCATGCTATCGTAGTCCCCTCCCACGAGTCATTCCTAGGGCCCAGCGGCGCCACATGAGAAAAATAATGTTTTATGTCAAGAAAAACGCGCAAAATCCCTCCCGTGGAAGTTGGCTGAGTTGCCGTGGGCACTAAGGCCAGCTGCGGACGCAGCACAAGGAGAAGATTCCTCCCCAGGGCACCACCACCTCGACGACGTTGGTCCCGGGTAATGCAAAGAAGGGCGAGCTCGCGATTTTGGGATTCAGATGCCCATAACTCAGGAAGAAATCATTTCCGACAGCTGGAATTTTGTGCGTGTGTCCAGATACACCTACTGCACATCTTCACCAAACTCCAGGGTAATCGACGGAAGGAGGGGCTTATCAAAAATTAAAAGATTGAAAAATTCACCTGAAGCTTGTAACCGTATTGACTAGTGTAGAAAGGTGGACTGACGAGTTCCATTCCCTCTTTGGTCTTGGCCTCTGTCATTTTGGCAGTGTAATCACTTATTTTCCATATTAATGTCCCAGTGTAATTCAGCGATAGTTTGCCCATCGCCGATTTTAGGCTCGTTATTTGGTGCTGCTGTTTTGTTACTACACTACACATCAGACTCAGGTGCATTTTTGTGGATTCCTCCATGTGTTTGTCCAGTGAAAAACGATTTCCCTGGAGAAGAATAATTGCATTTGTTTCCAACGAAATAATCTTTACAGATCGACTTTCCATTAAAAAAAATTGTCAGGCTAACCAAAAACCAAAAAAATTGTAGAAAATAATTAGTTAATTATTAATTTCTACCTTAAAACGACATCCGGCATCTTTGAAGCTGCAGGAGAGTAGGTGTGTGGTGCAGTGATCCTTGAGATGAATCTCAAGATCTTCTCTTGGTAGAACAGCTGTTTCGCAGCGATGAGGACAAGCGACAGGAAATCTACCGCATTTGGTGTGATGAGTGCCCAATGTGTCGAATACAAATTCCTTGTTGCAGTATCTGCAGGCGACCAGTCTCTTCGCACACTCGCCCAGCTTGTGTTGGCCCAGATATCGTCTCTGGATTTTCATTCCACATTTGTTCTCACAGTAGAGGGGTTCGTAGCCGCACGTTCCCGTGTGTTTCTAATTTTAAAAGGATTATTTTCGTTAAAAAAACGATACAAAATTGGGGCAATAAATATAAATTGTTGGAAACAATAATTGCAAATATTTTTTTGACGAATAAATAATTGATATTTGTTGTCGGGAAAATATTTTCAGGGTCGCGAGAGGGGAAATTAAGGTCATATGGGTCAAATGAGGGTTAAGGTGAGGTTTATGCGGGTTAAAAATTGGTACAAGGGCTGAAAAGGTTAAATTAAGGGTCAGAATATGACCCACGAGGGCCATGAAGGTTAAAATGAGGGTAACGTGGGTCAAATAAGGGTTAAACGAGGTTCACATGGGTTAAAAGAGGTTCACAAGAGTAGGAGAAGTTTAATTATTTGCCGCTGTAAGGCGCATGAGGGCCATGAAGGTTAAAATAAGGGTAAGGTGGGTCAAATAAGGGTCAAAAGAGGTTCACACGGGTTAAAAGAGGGTTAGAAAAGTGGGACAAGTTCAATTATTTGTCGCTGTAAGGTTCATGAGGGCCATTAAGGCTGAAATACGGGTTCACCCGAGTTAAAAAAAGTCCACGACGGCCGGAAAAGTTAAATTAATGGTCTCGGTAAGGTCCACGAGGGTCATGAAGGTCAAAATAAGGGCAATAAGGGCGCGAATCGATTGAAATGAGTCACGAGAGTTAAAATAAAATAGAGTGAAGCATAATGAGCGACAAATAAAAGTAGTAAAAATCATAAAATAATAATAATAAACGCGTGCTCAATTATTCATAATCATTAAATAATTATGAAATTGAAAAAATCTAATAACAGCTTTTACGTAAGTTTTTACGATCCATAAATAGCTCATTACGAGACCAATGACATTAACGATTATTACTCACCTATCAGTGTTTAATAATTAACGAGTAATTTGTCGTTCCGCAAAGACGTATAATAAATAACCATCATAATTTATGAGTACGCGATATTGGAATTATTTTTAATTAATTCCGCGGGGAAGGGGTAGAGCCCAGATAAATCCATTTTGACTGTTCGTGGGTTTCGATGGATATCTCGGAAACTAAGGCAGATAGGGAAATTTTGGTCAGTAGGTTTTTTATAGGTCTCGTTTCGCTCTACAAAAAAGGTGGTGACGAAAATTTTCCTATTGGCTTTGCATTACGAGATATCCACCGAAAACCGACCAAAGTCGAACCTATATTGACCTATCTCGATTTACTATTTCACTACTGAATTTATCTGAAGGGAAAAGGAGGGGATGGGAATTAGGAACTTACCTCCAATGTCTGTCCCGTGAACTCTTTGGCACAAAAGTCACAGCGTGCACGACGCTGGGCACACGTGTATTTCAGGTGATCCTCCATGAGCACTCGAGGAATCATTGCGCCACATTTGTTGCTGCAGGGAACTGCATCGTGCTTGCAAGTGTTCAAGTGGGCCTGGAATTTTTTAAATAATAATTTCGTTAGTGGAAAATTTACTTGACTGAGGGGAAAATTTTATTGAATTTATAGAATTTATTTCTAGAATTTTTATCGGATAACTCTGGAATTTTCCAGCAGCATGAGCAATAAAAATTGAAAATTGAACAACAGCCCAAGGAATGATCTCGTCAAAGCGTAACAAGTCAATAAATGTCTCCCCATGAATATCCCGGTATGAGAAAATTTCCTCGTCATCGGGATAAATTGCCCGTCCAGGGGAAATAGTTCGCCGGACGAATGAGCTTAGACGACTCTGTTGCCCTGGATGGACTCTAAAAGTGAATTGGCCAGGTGAAATTCTCTGTAATTGTACCTTCAACTTCCTCAATTCATCCGACCACTTGCATCCGTCCTTATGATGTATGCAATATACAATTGATCCCATTATAGCTTTCTCTGCCTCCAGGTCGTGAAACGTCTGGAACAAGAGAGGAAAAAAAAAATGCTCTCATTAAGTCACTCGATTCCAGCAGACAAAAACAAACAGAGTTAATAATACAGCAGTTGCAGATGTGCTTATCATAAACAAAACGATCCCTCCTTTATTCTCCAAAAAAAGGGATTCGACGCGGGAGAGACGCCTCGAGTGGTGCCTCGTGGGTGGTCGCCTGGACTAGGCAGTCTTAGATACTAATGAGTCTATTATTATGCGGACCCCCTCAACGCTTGTACTTCGACCCCATCGAAATCGAAAATGAAAAGGCGAAAAAAAAAAATTTCACAAAAACGAGAGAACGAGTCTTCATAAAATGCCCAATATCTTCTGTACAAATGATGCGATTTAATTCAATCAAATTGCATATCAGAAATCGTAAAAGCCGCTTCAGAATGAGATAAAGATTTCGGAAATTTAATCTGCCGATACTGAGTAATTTATGATGACTGAGGGATCATTTTCTGTCTTCTCTTCTCATTTTTTGTCGGTTCGCAGTCGGTTTTTTGGGGATCTCTCCGAAATAAAGGGAAATATCAAAATTACCGCCGAATTACTTTTTATAGAGCGATTCAAGAACTACAAAAATCGTTCTGATGTAAATATCGATATCGCTGTTAGATTTCAAGATATTTTCGAAAAACTCAACCAGCTCATTTCACCTCATATTTTTTTTGAAATTTCAGTTTTTTTTTTTTTTTCAGCAAGAGCCATTTGGCTATGCAGCTATATTATAAAAATAATATTTTACGGAGAAGTTTACAGTTATATTTACACGTCAATTTCGGAGCTTTTTAGGAATTCTGTGATTATTTTCATGCACTCAGTGTCAAGTTTTTTGAGAACATTTTGGCTGGTGTAAGGTTGTGGGAACTGTGCATTATTGAGGGCGTTTATCATAGTCTGTCTGTGATTGTCGTGAAGAGGGTAATCCCAGAGAACATGGTCAAGATCCTCACTGGGATTTCCACATTGGCAGCGAGCTGATGCGACTAGATTTTTTCTTTTCAGTGAGGCAGCAAGGTGGCAGTGATTGGCGCGAGACCGATTGACCCATACAATCGCTCGGCGAGGTAATTTACATTTTCGAAACCAAGAGGTCGAAATTTCACTTAAAAATATCTTCTCATCTAAACGAGATAGAAAAATTTTCGTCTGCACATTTTTTGCAGAAAAAAGGAAAACCTACAAAAAAGATTCCCACCAAAATATGAGAATTTCCGGAGGATACCGAGATATTCTCGGAAAATAAGCAACGGATTCATTGCCCAGTCCGTTAACTCCTACCTCATCTCAAGATATTTTCAAATAAATTGTCTTCTCCAAACTTGAATCATTCGATTTTATGGAGAAATGCTGAAGAATACTGAAGTATTCCTGAAGCATTTCCACGCCTGCATATGCAGTATTTCTCGCATAATTGACGCGAATATCTCCCCCTCCCTCCCCCCGACATAGATACCAATACCACAAGGCCTATACCTGCTCGACGAGTGGAAACAGGCGCAAACCTGCACGACCGGCAAGGTCGTAGAACCTGACCGTTGACCGAGGTCCCCCTCCCCCGGATAAACCAACCACAAAATGCACAAACTTCATTCAGAACGCGATACGACTTCGCACCGAGCAATAGCTCGTAAATATGCGGTTGAATGCGAAGGAAAAATGAAAAAAAAAATCACAGACAAACTTACCAATAGACTGAAAGAAAAACAAGAAGTTTTCAAACAAGCCTCACTAGCGCAATATTCCGATCTATCCACATAAAATCGCTTTCGTTCCTTCACCTGAAAGGATTTTCCAAGTCATACGACCATAATCCGAGCCGAATGGAGGCTTGCATTCGTCTAAAAATACTTTTCAGGCCTAGGAGTGAAAAGTGGGGTTCGATACTCGCAGGAAAAGTGTTTTTAGATTCGTAGGATTATAACACGGGCCGATAACCAATTTTCGCAATCGTGGGTAAATGGAATATTTCATCGCCATGTGCCAAAAAGTGATTTTTTAAGCACACCGTGGGCAAAACCACGTTTTCCGCGGGGTGTAATGAAAAATGGGGTTCAAGACTCGGGGGAAAAGGGATTTTTTGAACTCCCAGGATTATAGCACTAGCCTTCGGCTCGATTTATGAACCTCCGACGACTCAAAAAACACATTACGAGAATGGTATCGAAATAGTCATTTTTTGTCATGGGGTCTGAAAATTGTGAACAGCAATTTAGCGGCCTAGTGACAAAAAAAACTATTCGGGCATCTTGCGGCCACCAAAAATGCCTCCTCTTCCCACATTATTCATAAAAAAATCATTCGATACGAGTGGGAAGGGGTTTTTTGGCTCGTGAGATTATTAGGTAGGTCTGAAAATTGGGATTTTATCGGACGGAGTTGAAATCCCATTTTTTTGGACTGAGTGACATAAAGTGAGCTTCGGCTCGCGGGAGATTTGTAGCACGAGCCGAAGGTGAGTACACTCCAGAAAATTATTACCACAATTTTTAATAATTTTTAGATCCGAATGTGATTTTTTCTGCCTGGGACCGAAAAAATAAATAATGAGGCAAAACCCCCCCGAACCTGCCCCTAGTTCCTCCAAAATTTCTACCGAAAAAAAAACTGCAAAAATGGAGCGGAATTTTTCAATAGAAATCCTACAAAATCCAAGTCGTAACGGCTGGGCTGGTCTTTTAAAAAAATTTTACTTGTGCGTGCCGGCAGCACTGGAGCCGACCCTATGCCAATTTCTCTCTTCTATTTCCTTTAATTCCAGAATAATTTCAATGGTGAAAAGGAAGAGGGATCGAGGGAGACGGGCAAATCATGTATTCTACCTTTCCTGTTGTGCACGCTTAGACTTGCACGACCGGCAAGGTCGAGGAACTTTTACTATAGCCACATCTAGGTGAGAGACGCAATCTCTCCTTCTCTCTCACCTCGGAATTTAACCACCATTTCAATGGTTTGTATTCCCCGAATTGACCTTTCAACGAATTCAATTTTACGTTAAAATATCTGGGACATGTTTATGGATGGGATTAAACGATATTCAGACGTTGTATCAATCTTGGAATCTAATCTGCTGACGTCATGATGGAATAACGGATGGTATACTTGGATGAATGTATTGCGGTCTACTTGTATTCATTCCGAGTCTCACGGAACGAATTTTCAAAGTGGTCGACCATTTTTTGAATCAACAATGGTTCATCATTTCCGTCATTACCACATTAGAATTATTTATCATCTTCAATGTCTATTTTTTTGTAATTTATTTTATTGAAGAATGACGATGCAAATTAAAATGATGGCCACATTGATTTTCTAAGAAGCCTTGGAAATAAAAATCGCGAAGTGACAAAAAAAACTCGCGCCAGGAATTCTCAGCCGAAAGTGGAGGGAAAAAATCAAAAGATGGCTCAAAAAATTGGTTCATTCCATAGAAACTGAATGAAATGACTTTCGGATCATTCGATGGGACTGAATTATTTGGAGAAATTATTGAAAATGCGAGGTGGAGTGGCCGCCATGTTTAAAGCCCTCTACCGGCAGAGGGAGGAGATGACTAGGCAGATAAAAAAAATATCTGCATTAGCCGCGTTATGTTACCCAGTTAATCGCGGATGTTTTTGAGACGTAAACAACCAATAATAATATTAATATTGAAAAGGACGTGAAATTATTAGATTAGTATTTATGAAAGAAAACAAAAATTACGAACGACAGGGCAAAATAAAGTGGATCTGACTACAGCAGAGAAAAGAATGGTAACTAAACAACTTCAGAAGAAGGAGCTCGATCGATTGAGAAAAGAACATCAGTTGATAGAACCACGGGATTAATATTCCCAACAATATTAATTAAGTTATAGCTAATTCGCCTGCTAATACATAACCACATCTAAATTCGCTTCGTGTGTCACTCCATTGTCGATGGATTGATCGAAATGAAAGAATTTTCTCGTCGTTAATTCAGTTCTCGAGCTTGAACCGAAAATGACTCAGGTACCGGACCAGTGAAGACAAAATAATTTTTTTTGACGACCCATTCGAACTCCGTATTCATGACATCCTCAAGTATTTCGAGCGGATATTATATTCGTCATGATATGGGTATCACGGAATGCAAAAGGTGGTTCCAAGCGATGGGATTCCAGAGGGAGTGGAACAATACAAGTCGGTTGGTGTGGACTTCCGTTTGTTAAAGAGGAGGACGAGTATGAGAAGGTTGTGTACACTCTGGGGAAACTTGGGATATGTCGAAGAACTAATTACCGCGGCTAACGCGAACTTTATGCCACGCGTAACGCGAAATTTACAATGCCCCGTTGCAAAGGTAATACGGGATGTTATCTAATGACTTGATGGCAGCTTGAGGCATTTCTGCCGTTTTAATCGCTGTTTTACCCTCTACTTTGAGAAGCTGATGAGCATGCGCTAGGGTCTGGGGAGGGGGCAACGCGAGAGCGTAGAGATTCGAAGGGGTGGGGAGACGGGTCGAACGCGAATTGATGAAATTTTATTGTTACATCGGTTTTTCGTGGATATCTTCGGAGGTAAGGAAAATACGGAAATTTTGGCGGAAAGTTTTTTGTGGCAAAATTCAAGAGCTACAAAAAAGGTTCTTATGAAAATTCATGTAGTGCTCTTGGATTTCGAGATTTTTGGTGAAAACTGAACACACCACACGACAATTCCATTTTTTTTTTTGTTAACATTTCCTTCGCCAGACGAAAATTGTACCAATTAGTGGGTCTCGGGGAGTTTCACGGGAGGGTGGAAGGAGGAGGGTACATCCTGCAATTGCGAAAAATATGCGACTCCATGCGATGCCATCCTTCCAAAAATTTTGTTCGCAAGAATTCGTTGGCACGCTTTTTGCAATATCCCCGAGGGCCTCACCAAGGATAACATTCATGCCATCTGTTTCGCTCGGTTCCCACGCTTCCGCCGGCCCCGTCAAGTATTTCATTCCCTCTCTCGCTCTCATTCCCTCTCACCGCGGACATATACAAACGAGGAATTACTATTATTAGTGTACATCGCTGCAAGGGGTTACAACGGGCAAACACACAACGACAAACGAATACACACGAGTTGTGAAGATGGGAGGATAACTCTTCACTACATCGACAAGACCGCACCTCATGCTCCTCTATTTCCCTATTCAGTGCCCTCACCTTTATTGTTATGTGTACTGAACGGGGTTTATTGCATTCATACATAACTCATTAAAAAAACCTACAGGTTCAATTAAATTAAAAAAAATCATTGAATTAAAACAAAAATTGACATTTATTTTAATATTTGTTTAATTAAAAAAAAATATTTTTTTTTAAACAAAAAAATTGAATTAAAAACATTAAAAAAATGTTATTTACATAATTTTTTTAAAAACAATTTTATTCGAAAAGTTTGAACAAAATTTGTTTATTAAAATTATTTTGAGGATTGGAAAAAATTGGTTTTATTTTTGAAAAAATGATTTTTTTTTAATTTCAAAAAAAAAATTAATGAAAATTTTAGTGGAAAATTAAAAGAAAAGATTAACAAACCTCGTCAGTAATAATAGGTGCTTTGTCCATAATATTATCATTAACAGGACTCGGTGGTGAGACAGGGCTCGAGCTTGGGCTGACCTGAAATTTGGCTGATTCTTTAGCCGGTCTCTGAGGTGAGACCCTGGCCGGAAAGCTCAGGGTCTTGGTCCACTGTGACAAGCCCCTCACCATGACAAATCACTCCCCCCAAAAAAAAGTAATCAACAAGTGAATATTCACACTGAACCGAAACAAAAAAAACACCCACTCAAAACTGGAGAAAAGGAAATCGGTGAAACGTCCAGTTGGAATTTAATTCCAAGAAAAGGAAAAAAAAATTACAAAAACAATGATAACACTGGGAGAAACTGCGGCTTCACGCTCCGACAACGCGTGTATCCGGTCGAAGTGATTACATCGACTGAAGTATTGGGGGGGGTTCGAGAATGATCTGACTCGAGAGAATAGGAATCAAATTTTTCCCTGAGTTAAAAATTTCCCCCAGCTCTGGGAGAGATGCGTCTCGCTCGGTTTGCTCTCACTGACTGAACCCGAATATGTACACCCGGGATCCAGCCACCAGTCAGGAGCCAGTCGTCGACCGAAAGAGAGAGAGGGAGAGAGCGAGAATTGGACTGTAGATCGCGGCGAAGAGATCCCCCACCCGGTGAGCCAGGCCACACGACTCTCTCGAGCCGTTCCATCAATCCTTGGATGTGTGGGTATACTTATTACTCACACCGAGTCACAGAACGATTGAGAGCTGAGTGGACAGTGAATAATAGGGACAGGGAGGGGAATGGACTATTCTAAATTCCCGAGTTATGAATACAGTATTAAATTTAATTCAATTTGAGGGGGTAATTTAATGAGAGTTGGAACTATTTCAAGAGGGGGAGAATTTAATTTTTCTCGACGGGGCAAACAAAAGTAATTTTCGAAGGAGCGTCCTCAGAATTTTGGGTCCCTCTAGAAAAAATAAATTTAGAATTTTCCAGAGAAAAACATCCAGAGACCCTGCCAGGACCCCGGTACCGAGAAAGACTTTATCAGTTTGAAAATGTGATTTTCGGAATATCTGTCTGAAGAATTCACTTGTCGGGCCTGTTTTACGGGAGTATGGTCTCCGGATAATTGGAATTCTCTAGGAAATTTGTGATAATGTGTAAATTAATGGACTCCACATCAAATTCGATTATCTCACACCTCCAGACATTGGTTTGGCCGTACTAAATTATAATATTCAAGCAGACTAGGTCAGACTATTCTAGATAAATTTTTGTACACGATTTGGAGTGGGCAAGTGGGATTATTATCGTACTAGTATGATATTTAACTCGTTTCCGTACGCAATTTAAACCATTAAATGAATATGAACACCATTGTACACCATGGGGCACCTTGTGGTGTACACAACAGCCGCGTCCCCGTCGCGAATGCTGGGTAACGCTAGCGCTGGTGAGGATTGCTATAACTTACCGCACGTTGATTTGAATGTCATAACAGCCAGACTCAACAGGCCGAAATGCCGAAAAATCAATGGCCCTCCCCTTCCATTTTTCGAATTGTCACCAAAATCGACACTCTTTTGACGATATCTTAAAAACTATTGATCCTATCGCCTCGGGGTTTGTTCCATTCAAAAGCCGAGCTCATTTCCCATCGATATGGGGTATTTCCAAATTTTTAAACTGATTTTCTCACCCATTTTTTGCTAATTTTAGGATTTTCAGAAAAACTGTAACAACGGCTCGAAAAATCAGTTTACAAATTTTGAAATACCCTATATCGATGGGAAATGAGCTCAGCTTTCGAATGGAACAAATCCCGAGGCGATCGGATGAATCGATTTGGAGATATCACCTAAAATGTGACGATCCAGTCGAAAATTGTGAAAATCGAAGGCTGCTAGCCGTCAAAAAATCGAAAATTCAAAAAATGCCTAAAAATGAAAAGAGAGGGGCTATATCGATCGCAAATTTCCTCAGCTTTCCAAATCTGCGCGAACTTTGGCGCTACGCCTGATAGTTTTCAAGATATCGGCAATTTTGTGCCAAAAACTTCGAAAAAGGCCCCTAAAAGTCGCTAAAGGGCTGTAAATATCCTGGAAGTGATGCCAAAAGGGCCCAAAAACGAAAGTAGAAACCCCTAGAACCCCCTCAGCGTTCAAAAACCTGCAAAGACGAGTATAACGGGCTGAAAAATTGAAAAAACGCAAAAAGGGCCAAAAGCGGGCCAAAAAAGGCCGAAAAAGGGCCAAAAAAGGCTACCCAGGGGATGTTTCTTCAAAAAAATCGAGATTCGGGCACTCCGGCCGGCAGCTGGCCAGCCAGCCGGCTGTTTGGCCCGACA
>JAPYZM010002275.1:0-14420 GCA_030522845.1 Psyttalia concolor
ATGTTAATTTCAAACTCGATTATCTCCTATAAAAGCTTCCTAAAGTGCTTGAAACTTTTACTGAATTTTTTTTTAGGGTGAACTTAATACAGATATTTTGTTTCGGATTTCTATCACCTTTTTTGACGTAATGCCCTATCATCCTTAAGTTTCGTCTTGTAATTTTCCAACATTTGGATATTCCGTGTGTGGCTTAAAAATAGTTTCTTCGATCCGAAAAATTTCATTATTCTGGAGTCTTCTTACCAACTACACTCAATTTGTAGGCCTGACTGATTTTTGGCTCCGTCGATACTTGACATTCATATGTTCCACTGTCCCGCACCTGTGGTGATGTCACTTTCAATGTCCATTCATCACTACCATCGCTGTGCATCGCTTGGAATCGTTGGTCATTAGTGTATGTCAATATGCCGACAGTCAAGATATGCAGATCTCTTTTGCGTATCCATGATACCTGAAAAATTAAATTCAATTGGGGAATTAATATTTTTTCATAGCTACAGTGAGATAAGCCGTTTATTAAGGAACCTTTCTCCGTCGAGCAATTAAAGGATGTCCTAATATTTCTCCAGATTGCTCGGATCTTCATTCATATACTACTTTAAGAATAGTATAAGCATATCTATTAACAATAAAGAAGATATCAAATCGTTCAATATTTAACAATGAAGAGAATTCTTAGCTTTATCCTCTTTCAAAAAATCTTTCTTGTCATCACAGACCATTCCACTTGTCAGTTCATCTGAATCAAAAGAATGGTATGAAACCCTATCGGTAAGGCATAAACGAATAGTCAAGACTTTGAATAGAATCAGAGATCGATTCTACTGGTCAAACATGAATCAGTAAGTGGAAGACTTTCCCTGGAAGATCGTTCGATACTGAATTAATAGCGATTCGATAGGCTATCAAATTGTGCACTCGGTCCAGGGATGGTGAATCGTCGGTTAATCTCTGGTCGATGGCCGGTCGATTGCTTGTCAATCTATAGTCGACTAATGTCACCTATTGAGCGGTGATTGAGCAGTACTCGATCACCTGAACAAGTCGAATCCATCAGGGTTATCAAGATGTGTGGAATTCGCCAATTAGAGAAAATTATAAGCGTCAAGTTTCGAAAACCTATGCTGATTGCGGAGACTCCCACTGAGTGTTGTGCAAGAATCTTGATAGACACTGTGGGTTCATTTTCAACAACGTCAAAGGGAAATTACCATATCCCTTCATGCACTGGCTACAAGGCATGTCATTCAATTGAGCTGTTTGAAAAAATTCTATCTAATAACACCAACCTTTGTCAGTAAACTGTTTGCTCAGCTGAGTAAGCTCTTGAGATTTCATCATATTCAAACTTCTGGTTATAGACTACAACCTAACGAAGCTTTCTTGTTGAATATGCCAAAGCAAACGCAGATGAGTTCAATACTTGGGATAAACTTCCGCCTTTCGTTATGTTATCGTACAACAGTACGAATCATAGTCTAACGAACGTCACTACATTCGAATTTTTCTATGGAAAACCAGCCAGGGTCCTAGGCGAGCCTAGGTTGCGAGTTCGATCCCGGCTACGGGTGATCTTTTCAATACCTGAGGCCCCGGCGAGCGGGAGGTTGCTATTAGAAGTAGCTGCCTGTACGACACGGATGTTCTGTGGTTTTCCCATGTCTTATCATGCGAATGCGGTACCCATATATCCCCAAATTGAAAGCAATAAAGATGAAAAAAAAAATTAAGTGAAGAGGACGGAAGAATGGAGACGTACGCTGACTATATAAGCGATTTTATCATAACACTCGTGCAAATCCCGGAGATTGCGCTCCAATACCTATAGAAAGTTAAATTAAATTCCAAGAGAATTTATGACTAGAGAGCGGGGTCTCTTTGATTGAAAATTGGTAATCTCGTTTTCGTTGAGAATAAACCAAAAACCGAGGAATTAGATCAAGTCTATACAGGTCTTTATGAGATAGTAGTCATCACTATAAAGGAAATGTATACTTGGAGAACGAAGATAATCATCGTTTCATAAAACATGCCACGCAACTGAAACGATGTAATGAAGATTGAAAAGAGACTAATCTTCTCCAGCTATTGTTAAAGAAGCCGAATGGAATAGAAACCACGGGCCCAAGGCTAAAAATTGGACTAGTGTCTACGTTGAAGTGTCATGTTTTTATAACGACACCTTAACGTCATAGGAGGAATAGGAGTGTGATTTTGAGAGACATTCTTTGAATATCTATGAAAATCGTGCGGAGGAACGTATCACCAATACCACAGCGGAAATGGCGGCCGCAATAGAAGCCTGCGAATTTTGCATACGACATGACAAATGGAATGAAAATCATCACTGAATTGAAATATGTCATTAGCTGAATGACAGAATATTTATAGAAGTGCAAGAAGAATGAGTAGATGAATGCTAAATCTAAACCTGGCGTGAATGAAAGAGTATTGAAAGAATTTTATGCCCTTACATAAAAATTACAAGTCCAATCGAAATACGCGGTAGCACATAGACAAGACAATTTTTGTATGCCGACTATCGAAGATCTCTGATCTCTGATCGAGCACTACCGCGTATCTATACACGACGAAACTAACCTCTCTACTACCACTGAATGGCAGATAAGGTAATATAAGTTAATCGAATATAAGAGCCCAAGTATTTTGTCATGAACTTGCACGAAGTCATCTCATTAGAACGTCAGGTAGAATAATGTATTCGTTTTTTTTTCAACTGAAATATCCTATACTCCACACCATAGAGTCATGAGTCAAGGCTGACAGTAGAGCGAGCTTCAAGATTGTCCATTGAAGAATTAACTTCGATGTCCAAATGGCACCTCGCCTGATAGGTCCATCCTTGTTCAGATGGAGTGCATGACTCCAGTAAAAGAGCACTTCGTTGGTGAGAAGAACAATCCGCCGTTCATGATGTCATGCAATGGGTACCATATCCACATAGACTGGAGATATTAAAGATAACTTGTCGACCACTGTTGTCAGAACTACTGAACCGTCTGCTTAATGAGCTGCCAACGAGAAAGACGAGTATACTCATCTTTATTTCAGTTTTTTTTTGAGACTTATAAGTCTCAATGCCATCATAGAAAACTCAGAGTTTGTGATTTCGCAAATTTATTTTTCAGATGATTAGTGTCAATGGCTTAACGTCACCATGTCGGCAATTCAACGTTTCTTTCACAGAGGTAGTTATTGTTTGGAAGAGTTAAATTTTGGTTGTGATTTATGATGAAATGTCATCTTTTTCTTCCTTGTTATTGAATGATTGCCAGTGACTCTCCACCAACTAAATGAAGTTGAGTTTTCTCAATTCTCGATTCCTTCCATAGTGTCGGAAATAATTTTGGAGCTTCGATTGGATTAATTATTTGTCGGCATCTGAATATTTCTGAGGGAAATTGGGAGTCTGGCGTCTGTCTTGATGCACAAGTTATTCCGTGTATTTCTGTTCTCGATTGACCTTTGAGAATTGCCGACTTTATAAAGCGTTTTCCTCGAGACAATGTCAGTCTCATCTGCCAGAAGCGTACTCAGCCTATTTCTCTGTGAGACAGTCCTAATGTCGGGGGCCATGCTAGATCTGAACATTTAGATTTAGACTTGAGATCTGGATGGAGGTTCATTCGTCTCTTTCTTCCATTCCCTCCTTCCCCGATACTCTCATTCATCTGAGATAGTGAATTGAGACGGACAATGATAATCATTTTCTCCATAACAAATTTTAATAAAAACAATAGAGTAAATTACAAAAAAAACAAAGCTCATGGAGAAGAATTTTGATATCTACACGGAAAGGTTCTTGTATTTTATCCCTTATATGCTTATCCAATAGGATAGACACATAACATTTAATGCTTATAACTAGGATATGGTATTGTTGGTTGACCGAATATTGAAATAGATAATAACTGAGGCCGGTTCTGGGCATAGGCATCTCAGGAAAGGAACTTTCCCAGTCTACTTTCCCAATCGTTGGTAAAGTTGGAACTTACTTTACCAGTCTGCGGTGGTAATATTGGGATGTTCCTGACACCACCACGTCTTCGCTATTGAAATGAGCAAAATAATAATGTACTTCCAAGCTATTAGGCCTATATAAAAGACAGGGTGTCCGTAGCCCCGGACGTTCAAACTTTACCCTAAATTGGAGGTGGAATTCTGGATCGAAAAGTCCTGAGCAACTAAAAAAATATGGGTGAAATTACGAAGTTCCAAATATGATCTTAGTCTAAAAGGAAGATGAACATTTATAGAATCGAATCGAAACTCTCGACAGACGAAGCCTATTTCTGATTGCCGGGCGGAAAGAGGCTACTTTCTGCCCGCTCCGCGGGTAGAAATTCGCCTCTCCCCACCTAACGGAAAAGAAAAATCGTATTCTACCCTTGGGCGATAAAATAAAGGACCTTTGCCACGTGCTAACCACCCTCGCCTTTGGCGCCGGTGGTTATTTTACACGTGGACAGGACTCCTTTATTTTATCGCCCTTGTGGTGAAATATACTAAAATGTGTCACACTCTATCTTCACTGTCCATTGGTCACGACTTGTATTCATTTCCACTCATACTCCGTTCCGTCATTTACTCATTGGCGCGCAGATACAGTAGTGTGCACGCGTGCACGTTCACTCTCGTGCTCAAAATACGGAGACTGAAATATGAGGCTGAAAAAAAATGTCAAAAAATAAAGTTAGAACAAGTAAGGGTTGTCCCTTGTCAGTGAAACTCCTTTTGGGTTGTTAGTCTGCATTATTTTTTGTTTCATTGTTACAAATTCCATTTGTAGTAGGCACCAATTCCATTAGGATTCCAAATGAAAATATTTCTTCGAGATATTCAACAAATAAAACCCATTTTCATGGATCGCAATTGGCTTAACTAAAGTCTAATCAAAGTTTTAAAGAAAATTTCACTCCATACGTGTCGAAGCACCATTCATTTATGCATATTTTGCAGTTTGTCTCCCTTCATCTTTTTCATTCCCCCACAGTAGCCATTTAATTTTGTGTTGTAGTGCTCAATAGAGCCCTACCCGAACCGGAGGACGTCATTGGAAGCAATGGAGAATGGTGGAAGAAAAAAAAATGAAAATTCAGACTTATTAAAAACGAGACGGGGTGGCTGGTCGGCCCCTTCGGTCTGCCCAACACAAAACCGCGAATATAAAGGACGAAAGCCGAAGAGGAAGCAGGGCGATGAGATTTCCGCAAGCGGTAGCACACAGATAACTGATCAGACATCGTGAGACTGTCGGCCCGTGCGTGATACATTAGAATGAGTACAGAACCAAAGTCCAAAAGAGGACTAGTTACCCAATCCAGTGAGAGACCTTGAACCCGATAAAGGCTGCATCTTCTTCTACTTCATAGAGATGAGCCCTAAGATTAGGAAGACGAAAGGAAGATTGGAACCATTCTGAAGGACGATAATTACTAAGAAAATCTGGTATACCCTGATGTATAGAAGCCTGATACAGGTCGCGGTAAGTGCCAGCCACCTTACTGCCCCGGCATCCCAGCCATCGCGAAATCTTCCAAAATTTTTGTCGTACCATGAGTCCACGCTTTCTTATTTTTACCTACTCCCTGCGTACGCATTTACAAATATGTTAGACTATCGAAAAGGCCCTAATCTCATGGTGTTAATTACATTATATATTATTGGGAGGTCAAAAAATAGCAGTCATTATTTTTCAAATCCCTCACATAAAAACTGGATTATGCTGACCAAGCGATGAAGTATAAACAATGAAAGTATTATTTAAGAGGTCCTTTGAGTCTGCAGGAATCAGACCTGAATTGGAATAACCAAGTGGTAGGATTTATTCCTTTGTGCCTAGAACCAACTATAATACTAAATATTCTATGTGGGTTACAACATGGGGTGGTAGTGTTGCTCGAAAGTTGTAAAGGTATTTAAACTTTCGAGTCGACGTATTGAGTGACGTTCGAATTAAATTCTGAAATCGACGTCCGGTGTGACGCAGTAGTGAAGCCAAAGCAGTGTTGTGAATAACATTGCAGTTTTTGGGTGCAACTTTGGATTGCGAGGATTCAGTGGGTCCGCTCAAGGGTACCATTGATAAACCTGGGCTACATGGAGAAGTAAGCATTGAACGAACTACTTGGAAGAGTAGATATCGCACCTACTTGGAGATAAAAGCATTGAAAAATTTATTTGCATTGGGTGAATCATTGTAACGTGATTCGAGGATACGTAAGATATCGGACTTGGATTACTCGGTAGAGTAGATATTGAATGAGCTACAGCAGTTTGCAAGTTGTTACGTATTGTACGGGCTGCTACAATAAGTAAATTATGAACTAGCTATTCACAGAGAAGTATGCATTGTCGAGACGGCAACCGTCTAATTAATTCGGGTAATGGATCTGGAGATCCCAGTCGGGATAATTTTCTATTACTGAGTAACGCGAAATTTGACAGAGTAGGATTGAGATGGAGAGGTAATCATTGGTGGTTTTGGAATTAATCTGTGGAGATAATATTCATTTGAATCGGACAACAGTTTGACGTAAATTAAGATTCTTCTCGGGATTTCAAAGATGCTAGTGCAGAGATAGTACGTAGGCAAACTGAGAACCAGAGAGCTAGGGATGAATTAGCATATAATATAGGGCCTAGAAGATTAATGAAGCGCAATTATCAGTTGCGAGGAGAATATGAGGATTTGATTTCCCGACACAATAGGCGGTGAAGGAATTCTGTAATTTACTAGACGGATCGGACAAATGCGCGAAATCATCAACTTATGAATCGAAGAAATAGGTAATATACGTGCAGCAGAATAAGCTGCAAAAGCGAGAGCTAGAGAATCAGAGGCAAGAGCTACGGCCGCTGATGCAAGTGCCGAAACAGCAGCAAAAGCATCGCACAAAGGTGAAAAGGAACAAGACCAAGCTTGGCTGCGGAATCAGCGATGTATTCATTTTAGTGCAGATAATTACAACATTGATGGTACTTTGAAAATTATCAGAGTTTGACGATACCGATTCAACAAAGCTAGAGGAATTTTCGCTGAATTTTAAATGGTGGTACCAAAAACTCTAAAGTTTCGTTCAGATAAAGTTATTAACTTTTTGATAATGAGAAGGGGAATCTGATAGCAACTATGGTTCATGGACCGAGAGTATTATCGCAAAATTGGTTGACGAGTTATCGAAAGCCAAGGCGATCAACGTGAGAATCGAACGGTGAAGGATGCTGGTAGACAGTAAACAAGAGCAAGTTTTGAAGCTAGAAAGCGGGGACAGCTACGGGGGTTTGTAAGAACCAGGGCTTTCAAAACACGGCATGAATCAATCATCGGAGCTAGTGATTTACCTACAATACATAACTTGCAATTCGGAAAAGCCAAAAACGTCTGACGGGCAGAGAGTCATGAAAGCTCGGTATAGGTGCATTTTGGTCGGCCATTTTCCAAGAAATGTTCCATTCATGACCGTTCTACAAGGAGCGCTGGAGGAGAAGGAAAGAAGATATGAGTAATGCAACTTGGCGCTGATTGCAAATACTGCAGGTATGTGGGTGACGAAATAGCATGTAATCACAAACTAAAGAAAAATCTAAGACTATCGGATGACCAGACGATTCTTTTAGGGAAGAATCGAGAACAAATCAGGCAGTAATAAAACACGTAATACTGGTGGAAATGTCGAATGCTTGAAACTATCAGTAGGATTATTCCAGATTAGTTGAAAATTTGTTCTCGTTACTAGATTGATTTAAAGGCGTAAATTTTATTCGACTTGTTAAAATTTTGTTATCATTGACCCATTCTCTTTTCAAGGGGAGAAATCTTATGCCACAGATTTGGTTTTATGGTTTAAAATAAGGTCATAACGCGGTGTCAGCGTGATATTATACTGACTAGCCGATCAAACAAACTCTTTAAGGCTCTTTAAATCTGCCGGGATCAGATGTGAATTGGAGTCCGCTATATCGATAAAAAAACCCGTAACTAATTGTAATCAGTTAGATGACATAGTAAATATGGTTAAGCAATAAATGTGCATATTAAAATTTCGAAAACCTATTGATGGAACGTATCCCTTTGAACGCAGAACCCAGTCCAATATTAAGTACTCCTACGTGGGGTAGAACAATAGTATATTTGTTTAAAAGAAAAAAAATCATAAAATTTTAGAGTCCATATAAAATTCAAAGAAATTTCTTAACTTTGGGCAGCTCGTTGTTCTCAAATCAAATTCCGTGTAACTCTTAAATATTTCCTAAACCAATCATAGGATTTAGGCCATCGTTACTAGCAAATATTGTACTCATTCAGGCTTTCTGCTACGTTAGATTTTTCTCAAAACTTTCATTAAACTTTCTTGAAATCAAATGCGATAATTACAGGTGAACTCCACTTGTTGAATATCTCAAAAGGTGATTGTTATGGATCCATTCTGAAGACTACCACCACAGGACAACCTAAAACTAAAGAAAAGAAAAAATTAATATTTGAATTTGAAAAATAACTAGGATGCAAACAAAAAGTTCGAACGAAAAATGGAAAAATTAAAATATTTCTGATATTTATCATGAACGAGTATATATATTTTCATTCATTGAAATGGAAAATTTCAGTGCCTGTATTCACTTCCCGATAGGAGGCTATTGGTTCCACAATTAACAAAATCGTAATTTCATGAAATGTAGACGTTTCATGACCAGTGGTGTGTGTGTGTATGTTTTTGCACCCCTTTTTGAGTTTTTTTTTTCACAATAAGGATTATAAGAAATTTTGATTTTTCAATTCATTTCGTGCACGCTCCCATGTAGGCGTGCCATCCGATCGAAACGATTTTGATCGCGATCGATAGGCATTGACTTTGTCTAGAACCCATTGGGACTGAGCTAAATCCCCACCCCCCCCCCCTTTTCGAATTCTTTAATGTGAAATTCTCTCACCCTTTGTTAAACTTCTGAAGAAGGGTGTCCACATTTCTACGTTCGTATTTCAGCCTACCGGGAAGTTCGTGATAAGGCTCGGCACGGGCCGAATAAGATAAAAAAATCGGGTTACGAATCATGGAGAGAATTAATCGGAAAGAGAGTAGTTCAACGCAACAACAATGAGAGCAAGCGTAGCGAGTGATGAACAACCCCGGCCAATTTTTTACAGTTTTTTCTAAATAAAATCGGTTGGGCCTCAAGATTTTTCGAGATATTTACAAAAAAAGTTTTTGATATAATATTGATATATCTCCTAGGCTAGTCATCTGCTTCAGCTCATCTTCAACACCATCCAGTACCAAGAAGCAGTCTAGTCTCAAATTTTGAGTTGATATATCAATCTGAAAATCAAGTATCAACATCATACAAAATAACTACTAGAATTTGCTTATTCTTTGGCTGAGGACAATTTCTAAAAAAAAAAAAACTAATCTTTCCGGGACGACGATTGGAATAATTCCATTCATTAAAGAAATACGAACTGTCAATATTATTAATATTTTTAATAAACGGTGTAGCGACCAGCCTAGTTGTATTTAGCCCGGACGACTAACAATTTATAAGTGTCTCAGAGTCACGTCTTGAACTTGCGTCGAACGCGTAGAGAGCGTTTGTAATTTTCAGCCTGAAGAGGAAGAAGTATAGGTAACTATTCGTGTATAGATACACGAAGGGAGCTAGCAATAGTTGGTTCTTAATCCAGAGAATGGAAAGAAGAACTAGGTAATGCCAAACGCATAGCAATAGAACTGCGAAGGTGAGAAACCTAGGCAACAGTCATGTAGGTAGCTCAGCACTCAGAGCCAGTCGAGCCCGAACTGCTCAAGTCCGCATCGGGTGCGTGGTTATATAGCTGATTCCAGGAGTGGGGGCAGCGCTGTGACGTAGCAGCGTGACGTAGTGCCGAGAGCTCCCCACCACGATACCGAAGCGTCGTCGTATGAAAATGTGAGCTAGCGCGTCGGTAATGTAGCGATGGCTACAACGGTCTATAATTCGTACATATATTTTTTCGGGTTGTTCACTTAGAAAAATGAGCAAACATGTAGGGGCCGCTTCTAACGTTCTTTTCTTGAACGTCGTCCACACTTTCTTGGACAAATAAATACAGAGATGACATCAGGGGTAGAGTGAGCGACGTCCACCTGGAGCACGTCGTCATATTGTTTTCGCACCCGTTCGGTTACTCCATGTCGTGAAGCATGCATTTCTGTATGGCTGTTCATGGGAATTAATCCCCTGCTTCTCCGAAGAAATTCTCCAAGTGCTAAACCTTATATCCGCCAAGGGAGCGGTCGGAGATTCTGACAGGGGCTCTGTCAGCAGATTAACCGCGGTCATGGGTACTCGAAAATCCTCGGAGGGAGGTTTTTAGTGGATCCTCGATAAGAGGTCGGATCAATATTCCACTCCGATGGCCACAACATAACCGACCATGAGGAGCTCCCATTTTGTCGTGACTCACCTTCCGGACTCCAGCGTTGCGCGTTCCGAAGGGCCTTCCGAAGGTCCTCATCAAACGAAGGAAAGGAGGTACTAGGGCAAAGGAAATCTAACGGGGCCGTATGCAAAAGTGTAGGACATTCCATCGGGAAGTATTGGTCGCATACATACAATATGACCGTCGTGACTGTCTAAATTATCTCACTTCCCCATGTGAGCCATGTGAAGACTTCACAACTCTCAAAATTATTTCACTCTCTTCCGCGTGAGCCTTGTGAACCTCACCATCGCGGAAATAAGTGTCCTCTGACTGGCATCGAGCCCATAACTCTTCAATTAATTGGATTGTCAAACTCCATAAATAATTTGATTCCCTTCCGCGTGAGGTTTGTGACCATGAACATAATTTCACTCTCTCCCATGTCAGTCTCGTCACTCTCGGAATAAGATAATTCTGCATAGTATTCTGCGCATCAATAGACAATTCTGGCGTCTCCATGGACTTGTGTTCTCCATAAGATGCCTTTTGGCCTAGAATTATTATATTATAGACCTTCTTCTATTCTGTTCGGGCTAAGCCCTTGTTGTTTTATTTCATTAATGACATTATTATTAGCTTTTACTAAATAATCACTGTTATTCAAGGTACCTTTTACGTTGTTTGGCGAACTAAATCCATGGTATCAAAAGAAACAGGAATCTAATAATGAAATGGAAAGAACATTATTTATTTAATAATTCCAAAATTGCTGGTCGGGTTTCCAATTTCTTCCAGCAGCTTCCTGAAGAGGTGGATGAGTTGATAGAATGGATTGACATTCCTCCAGTTTTGTGGACACTTTTATGACTCCAATCTATTTGATGTACCACAAGACATTCTTCTCGATTGAAAACCACGGGTAAAGGAACAAGAGAGAGTATGTTCTCCCTAACTATTTTCTATTTAAATATTTCTTCTCATTTATTTTAGGAATATTTAAGTGACTATCCTCGCAACATGATATGATCATCAAACACTATTATTAACTTTAGTTAATTGATATGATACAATTCAAACAATGAAAGTATATCCTGTTTGACGTCAGCATTTTCAATTAGATTTAGCGAGTTAATACTATTTAATTACCTGAAACACCCATATTCCATCTTTAATTGACATTGCTCCCACCCTGCTAACGACTTTACTAACTTCGTTCGAAAATCGATTCTGCCGCTATCTCACAGCATTCCCTCACTGCCTTGTATTACCATTCAATTCATTCAAAATAATTTCCTTAAATTAATTATAACTAGGGCAGTGAATCGTGCCAGTATGTATTAATACATCATCTATCTTCCGCAATATCCCTAATTCATTCGGTAATCTGCCCTGAAAATTTGTATAAATTTCTATTTGATCTTCAAAATTCTATAATGATAGGTTGACCGTACGGTTACTAAAGGTAAGCATCAATTTTCCAGCTTTCATAAATTTTTAGATCTCAAATCTGTCCTACCTATATTTTTAATCTCCAGAAACTAGCACAATATCCGGTTTCGCAAGGAAAATTCATAGAATGAAATCCAAAATAAAGTAAGAACTGATTTTCAAATTAACTGAGCTCATATTCGATAATAGAGAAATTAAAATTGATTGAATAGGGGTAATTGAAACGGATTAAGTCGAACTGCAGTTCATTAAAAATGAAGGCTAATTCGTTATTCTGAGGAATTAATATAATGGAAACTCTCCCTGTAAAATCTACCTTCAGATTATTAACATTCATGCAAACATGAATGCATTTTAAATCTATTTACATCGCTTTCTGAAAATTATTCAATAACAATGTTAATTATGTTAGAAGATCATTGACCAGTGAAATTTTCCTATGATTATGACCACATGGAATTTTCACAATTGCGTGATTCTCTTTGATTCCGGTTAATCAGTTCCATTCAAGCATATTCCGTCTCTGTCAATAATTATTTGATCAATAAATTGTTTCGTCCTAATGAACATCACTGAAAATTGGAAGAATCTCCACAGTTTAATGTTTCACTCGCTCGGTTTTCCCGAACATCACCGAATAATATGTAATTGGTCCCCAATTACTTACTACGAAAAATTTCTAATTACTGGAAACTATTGACCCGAAGAGCTTCGTATGTCTCATCATTTTATACTAGTATTATTTGTCAGCAATGCAAATGATATCAGTGATAATGCAAATGATTTAATAGTACTTATCTGGACAGAATTTCCCCATTTTTTCCCTACAATATTCGGGCCGACTCTCCTATCTCCTAGGAAAACTCGCTGCAGAACTGATGATAACGTAGATTTTTAAGTGGTACCACTGCGTTCCTAACAGCAGTGACTTACGACCCAGAGTGACAAAAGATGGCTGATTTATCGTTGCCCAGGTCAGGGTTGTAGAGTTGTTCTCTTCTCCAATTGTTGCGGCCAATGGCTGAATCAAGCTTGTAAGAGTACAAATAATTGTTCTTATCCTTGATCCTCAGCGGTTCCATCGTCATCTCCATCATCACCTTCTTCACATTTTCTATGCTAGCTGCCTATTAGTCCTCCAGTACTTTTCCACTGGAACGAGGTCGACAATTCAGTGACCGTACTTACCGGCACCCGCTGACTACTCGACTCCGTCGATCTCGTCATGTCCGCCTTTCAGGAGATGACCGATGTAATTTTTTGGCGGATATTTTCGGTCCTGGTCGGAACTGTTCACTTGTCGTCTTGTCAATATTCGTTTTTACTCTGAGCCGTTTAAAAAATGTCTCCATCTTTTCTGGGAGAATGTTCTGTTCGTTTGATTTTCCAATAAGCCATCTCACCTCTGACAGACACTTTTAGTAAAACGTTGATGTAAAATTAATGTTGTCAATTTTTTTCCGGAGCTTTGCACATTATGGGTTTTTACCGAGTTATTCTCAGCGTTTTAACACTAAACAATATTACTTATAATTAAAAAATAAGAGCGACGACGGGGAGAGCTGCAATTGCACTTATTCTCGTTCATTTAGAATGTAATTTTTATTAACCGAGAATCAGACCTTGTCCTGTCCCAGTGGTTACTACGGCAGAATCGATTGAGCGGGTCATGGTTTTTTTTCAAAGGACTTTGAAATGGAAGTTCGGAACGAACAAAACTATATAGCTTTCCACGAGCTCTCGTTGGTAGTGAAAAATCGCAAACTCCAATGATTTCCAGAATGTTCTTTATATTTTTCCATCTTTACCCCAAATTCAATAAGTGTCGGATTAATCTACAAAAATAAATAGTTAATCGTTGATGGAGAAGTTGAGAATTTAAGCAGAGATGACTCCCAATTAAAGTCGTGAAAAGGCGAAGAATTAAAAAGAAACTATAAAACTCCATTCGTATCTGTCCCTCTGCACGTCTCGCCATAATGAACTTCGTAGCTTAATCCATTCAATGTTTGATTTGATTCATCATTTTCATTATTCATTGTGCCATTGAAAATCCTCTCTATTCCAGTCAAGCTTCAATAACTTTCTGCTTGAGATTGTTTGCACTTTAAACAGACATTGAAAATGGTGACCTAATATACATATACTATAAATACTGTCAATAATGAAAATACTAATGGTGTAGGGGAAATGGAAAATAACGATACATGTGCATAACGATTGGCACAATGAAAAATATGAGACTTTCACGGTATTTCCCTATAAGGTTTGCTTAAAAAAAACATGATTATGCGTTGTCATAACTTCTTTATTCTTGGATGCGAATGTATGTGCGACGAAAATGCTGAGTTTTCGAAAAGAAACTTCGGTAGAGTACTATTTTATCACCCTCAAAATTTTTTATGTTTCCTTGGAAAACTGAAGTGTGGTTGTTGTTATTTAGTATGTATGATGTAGGAATAGTATATTGTGCAACTAGTGTGTAAAGTTGCACTTTTTCGCACGAGTTTCACTTTGCGTACGATTTCTGACTTTTACGCAC
>JAPYZM010002276.1:0-25809 GCA_030522845.1 Psyttalia concolor
GGTTCGAAACAATGCCTGGAGAACTCATGGTATCGACACAGTTGTCCACACTGAGAGAAAGGACAGAGCCGATTGCCAAAAGTTCAGAACAATCGGCGACGACGAGAATGGCAACGAAAACAAAAATGCAAAAAAAAATGATAAAGATAATGAGGCCTGGGCTGAGGTTAATGTTGAAGATACTGGGGTTCATCTCAATGACAATGACGACGAGGATGCCGACGACAACGAGGACAAGGGCAAGGACGACGACGACGACGACGACGACGACGACGACGACGACGACGACGCCGACGACGACGACGGTGACGGTGACGACGACGGCTCTGATTGCCAGTACGAAACGATGATCTCCAATAGCACGGGCTTATCGGCGACTGAGACAGTTACATTCACAATAACGTTCCAAAGTCTGATTCCACTGCCAATTATGATACACTCCAGCATTTTGGCTCTCTACATAGGCTGAATAATCCTGGCTACAAAGCACCCAATTTGAGTCTCAGTTTGCCCATGAGGAATGCATCCTCGCAGTGCAATTCACCGACAATTTTTCATGAGGATAGCACTCCCTCGTGGAATGATTATGATATTGTTGAAGATGTGCAGTCGATCAGATTAGCTGATGACAGTGGCCGTGGCTATGGAGTGATAAGGAAAAAAACCAATGCTTCAACCAATGCTAATGTGAGTGCAGGCCCTCAGCATAGGATCTTCAATAATAGTGAATATGCCATTGTGTCGAAGCCTAAGAGAGTTTAGTAAATTTGGCTTTTACTTTGATGAGTCTTTGATTTGAAATTCTGATTATCAAACGATTGATCATATCATATCCGACGATACAAGTATTTTTCGACCAATGCAGTCAGAATTTAGTTACGTGAAGAAAAAAAAAGTGCTCATGCCGTAGAGCTTGACAAGTTTGAATCAAATATTTTGCGAGAAAAAATTCTTATTAGAGTCTAATCTTTTGTACGTGTAGAGAAACATGGCGTCACCATGAAATCACAATATTCCTGATTAATTGACAATTATAGGTCAAAGTATATATTTTTCATCGTTTTCTCATAATAGTCATGCTCAACAAATGATCGAATAAAGGCGTAACCCAGCATTTTTTATCTTTCGATCTGCGTGCCACTATCTTTCACTATCTTGTATTTCATACTAGAATTAAAGAATCAACTAAGATAGGTTTTTTTGATGTTTCTTTTTTCTTTGAGCGTCGAATGAAAGACATGAGTATTTGTGTAACGGTGGACCAAAGATCTTTAACTTCACACCAAGTGATAAGATAATTGCTTAACGATCCTGTATTGGACGGTCCAAAGTGCCTAATTGTATGTGTTGACGAGCCTATTGACTTGTGATGATGATTTTTTTCTTATTCATCGTATTGATAGAGGATAAGATTGTATTATATTTTATATGATGTTGAAGACATTTTTATAAATAAGTGAATTTAATAAATCTATTGTTACCGAGCAATCCAATAAAATGATTTTTAATTTATTTCAAGTGGAAAAAAATAAATATATTACGAATTTTTCTCTTCTATTTGTTTAATAACGATGAATAACCTTCAATATACTATAGAAACATTACTTACAATTATAACTACATATTCTTTTTACAATTTATCAATCAATTGATTAGTTATTAATTGAAAGAGAACTGTCGAATAATTTAATAGGATATAAGGGAGAGGGAGAGTTGGTAAAATGACGTGATTTGAATCTTCAAATTCAAATGAATTCAAAACTCATTTCTTTTATTATACGTAGTTATTTATGGGGGATATTCCCTATAGATAATTTATAACTAATCTATGTGCAATGATTTTTCTCCCTATTCTAGAATTTTTCCAATCCGTTTCTCCCCTTGAATTGTAATTTCCTCATCTTTACTCACAACTTGAAAACTATCAGCCCCATAGGTTTCGAGTCTTTTTACAGTGTGTCCCTTCTCCTTCATAATTTTCTCGATGTTCCTTTTGCTCGCAAGTGGCCCAAACCAGCCCAAATTATCAGCAATCAAGTGATTATTTTTACATCCATCACAACGAATAATAACAACTCCCTTCTCATAAGCTAACTTTGTCATTATCTTTGAATTTCTCGTCATACATTTTTGACAGGTAAACATTATCCTTAATTGTGCTTCTACTTTTCCAACTGGATGTTTTGTTAGTGTTTCTTCTTTCATTTGTTGGTTGTTCTGAAGATTGTCCTTCACTTGTACTGAAAATTTTCTGACATTTTGTTTGCCCTCTAAAGCCCGGAGATGCAGTTTAGGGGTATTTTCGCCAAGAAATGCAATTCTCTCCAGAAATTTCATTGAAAAAAGTCTCGGTGAGGCTTTTACCATCTGCCTCAAACTGAACATTATCTGAAATTCTACTCTCAGCTATTTAATTCAACGGTTAATTTTGGTCCTGGATCTTAACAGAAATGTAAATTTAATCTGCAATTTGAAAATAGAAATGATTATTTTTAACATCAATACTTTTCAAGTAAAACACAATTAATCGAAACTAATGAAAATTATTAATGCATCAACAGTTCTAGAATAACCTCCATCTCCAAAATTATGCAGTTCATATCTATTGAATAATTTACTGACCTTCAATTAACAAAAATCATTGAATTTTATAATGCAAAATAATTCAGTTTCTTATCAATTAATGGGAGAAATTAAATTTCAACATTTTTTTTAGTACTTTGCACGTTTTTCTTCACGTCTATTTTCGTAACTATCAGCGCCCCATGTGTTGTTATATATACTTTCAAGTGAATGGACAGACACAAAGCGGAATTTTTGGAATGTAAATAATAGAGTAAAAGTTCGAAACACAAATAGAACTTTGGCTAAACCACCTATAAAATTATGTAAAAAAACATTAAAATAAACAAAATGTTTCTTGTACTCCCATCATCATATATATATATATTTATGTCACGTGACTGGCAAAACTCAACAAACTATATAACCGCTTGGAATTTCGGTTGCACTCGGCGTGGTGGGGGTGAATAGTACGTTTGATAGTAAATAAAATAAATGAGGTTACGTTATCCATTGTGAGTCCATTGACAATGTAAACAAGACGCACAAGCTTTCTTTATGGTAATAAACAGGGTGTAGAGAATGTTTGGTATCCTAAAAAGGCGTAAAAACCGGGGAATTTTTAGGTGAAAAGTATTTGTATCAATTTACGGACCATTGTATTGCTGTGAACGAGTGTAAATAGCATTAGAATATTATGGAGGAGACAGAATGCTGATCTGATCGAGTTCAAATCGGATAAGCTTGGGTGCTGTCTCCTTACAGAAGGTAACATAAATCTCTATTTGTCTTTATTAATTCAAATAGACAACCCATATTAAATCTCCCACTGAAGTGTCTTTCTATTATCCTCCCATGATTCAAATTGTACTAAAAAAATTTCATTGAATCTTCCACGTGAATACCCTATGGTAGACTAATTAAAATTTCCCAATTTTAATGCTCATTAGGAAGAGAGATGAAGTAAAATCAGTTGACTTTGGCTCCATTGGAAAAGATGACAATGACTAAAATAAATATAGGCCATTTCCACTGATCTGACGGCCACAAACAATGATTCACACACGACATTAATCTTTCAAGAAACATAAGATATCAGGATTTGTCATAAAAATCATAGAGCCCTGAAATTTTTTTTGCAGATGGACTATGATTCTGCCTCGAGCTGTGAGGACCGTCTTCTGGACCTAGCGTCCTCGAAACGTCTCCGACAGCGCTCCTCCCAGCCGAACAAGTCCCTCCACATTATCTATCCTACTAAAGACGTTAGCCTCACTCCCTCCCTCCCCACCACCACCACCTCCACCTCCACCTCCACCTTCTCCCAGTCTCCAGCCTCTGTAAAAATAATCGAGCGTTCTCTCTCTTCCCAAGTGATGGAGTATTATCACAAGTACTCTCAGTCTTCCAATTTGGACCGATACTTCTCAATGCCAGGTTCCACCTTCAGTAGTGAAGCCTACAAAAATTATCTGAAATCGCAGGAAACTTGTAAACCCTGGAATCAGATGCAAAAGTATCCGATAAATCCCGAGAAATCATCTGAAATAATCCCAGAGAATCCAAGAGAACGCCGACGATGGGTACGTCCTCCCTTGATTGGTCAGCCCTCAGGAACTTCGTCAGACCTTCTTGAATCAACAATAGCGACACCAGAACCAGAAGAAAAAATAAATCCCCCACAAGATACGGAAATCATTTCGGAGGACAGGAGTAGTAGCAGTCACCGAAAAGATAACTCCTCCCTTGAAACTGCCGACAAAGAAGTAAAAGCTCCATCACCAACATCGAGTATTACCTCTCACAAGCCTCTGGAATGGGACAGTGGAGCAGACGTTGGTTACAATGCCGTCACCAGAAGCAAAGAGAAGGATCGTAACACGATACTCTGTACCATCGAACGAATGGCATTAGCCAGAGGGCTTTGCTCAGCCGCCCTCCGGTTGGATCCCGAAGGCACTACTGGTTCTACTGTCGACCCTGGAGGCACTCAAAATAATTCCCCCTCGAAATCAAATCAAAAACAATCCAAGCCAGATGCTCACTCCACACGAATAATCAACGACACTCAATCTCAATCTGAATCCGAGGCTGAAGGCGAGATTGAAATAACTCCAATAGTCAAGTCCAATCTTCCAGGGATCATTACTGGCAAGGTCACTGAGGTAAGTGAGGAAATCCCTCTGAATTCTTTGGTCTCTAAAAGGGAAAAGTCTCAGAAAGGGAAAAAAAGCCATTGCCACGTAGAGACCCCGAAAACCTCACACCCGGGAAAAGCCAAATTCTCAACTCAGAGATTGCCCAAGTCTCATAATCTTAAGAACTTTGAGGATCCTTTGATGAAGAAAAGCGCCTCGATGAACATTATCGCCATGCCCCTAACAACAATTTCCTTAAAACGAAGTCAAAGCGAATTGAATCTACGAGAGAATAAGGAGAATAAGGGCAAAACCAATTCCCAAGTGCCGTTGAACTTTGCTTCTACTTCTTCAATAGCTACCATCGTCAATAAACCCTTGACCTGTGACAAGGACATTCAGGCGAATCTCCACCAAACACTGACAAAGGAATCCATTGGAATTCAAGTCTCATCGTTTCTCGATGAGAAACAATTGTCGGAACTGCCCGATCTACCACTGCACTACAATTCATCAAATAATTCATCACCTCCTCAAGAAGATGACAAACCACCACTACCAAGAAGGATCAGCAGCCTCTCTCAGCGCCCTCAGAGCGCAATCCCCAAGAATTCAGCCAGTGCTTCGAGCCAGAGTAAAAAGGACTCTCGATCAGAGAGAACTTTATCAGAGACACCATCAGAGACAGACGCCGGTCGAGCCTCTCACAGTTTTGAGTACTTTCCGGGCCATGTTTACCAAAACGTCCCTGGAGAGAGTACCTCGCACGTCTCTTCAGTTGATACTGGACAATCTCATTCAACAATGCCAAACACATCATCAAGTCTTGATGAGAAACTCTGGGGAAATTCTGACAGTCTCCTCCGGGACCTTGAACGAAGCTTGAACATTTTAAAGAGCCTTGTCGACGCCAATAAGTGCGACAAACACGTGAAAAAACGACTAATTCATCACGTAATTAAGAGACTTGTTTCTGCCAAATATACAGACGATAAGATCTCCCATGATCTCGAGAAGACAGTCCCCTGGAACCCAGACAATGCGAGAAATAAAGTCTACAGAAATGAGATTATTCAGGCCCTAGCTAATAAACCCAAGTCATCCAATAGTACTGAGGAGTCATCCGAGGAGTGGAAGCCGAGGAAGACGTCCTCCTTCGGTAAGAAGCCGAAGCAGGCTAACTCAAGGGTCTTAAAAGAGATGATTCAACTTGTAGCCAGCAGTGAGAATAGCGATTTATTCGAGGGGAGGACAGATGGAGGACATACGGACAGAACAGATGGTATGCAGGACGGGCGGAAAGCTAGAATGGGTCTGAGGAGTGAGGACAGACATCTCCCATCTCATCTTCAACGAGATGTACCCCTGGACACTGAGAAGAGTGAGAGCTCTGAATGTTATCTCCCCCAGCAGATGGCCTACAAGAGCAATGCCGATGACAACACTGAGCCTGTTGGTAAGACCACATCAAGCGCTAATACAATCAATGAAAGGAGCCGAGGTGGACATGATCAAATGGATTGGAGGCTCCCAACGACAATGTCTGAGAGACGTTTTGCCCTTGAAAGATGCAATTACAGAACTGGAGCCACCACGAAACTGATTGATTATGTGGAAATGGAGAAGAAAAATCAATTGATGTGGATCAACAATGAGATCAATCATCTATCGAATCTGAAGAAGCTACTGGAGGAGCCGAGTAGTAGGTACAAGAGCTCTAAGAATTGTCCGAGGAAGATTGGGAACGATGAGAAGAACGACTCTGATCACAAGTATTCGGCGGGGGGTATCAATGACGATTGGTCGTCTCATGGGAATTTGGCGGAGAGGAAAGAGACAAGTCGAATGAAGAAGAACAGTTGCACGCAAACTGGGGGGGGTAAAGTTGAGGGAATGCTGGTGTTGAATGCTTGTGCACAGACGAAGACGCCAGCATCCTCTAGGGATCTCTCGCCCTCGTGGTCTCCCAGGAGGAACTGTCTTCTTCATGGAAATAAAAAGGGAGCCTGCAAGTGTTCAAGACCAAATACTTTGTCCTCCGATGTCGTTGAGATGAGTAGAATTAGGACAAGTGAAGAGGGAAGACCTGTTGAGAAGATCAGTCAGGGCTCAGATACGAAGAAGGAAGCGAAAAATAGATTGAATGATAAGTGCAGATCTGAGTTTAATGTGCCGGAGTATCGGGATGAGTCTGCGGGAACAAAATTCATTGGACATTGCAGGGGATGCAGATGTGGTGGGGATACTGTGAGCTCTGAAGTGGGAGATAAAGAGAGAGAGGACGATGGGCGGAACTTGAAGGGGCGAGAGCAGAGGCCAAAGTCCTATGAATGTACTTGTGATGAGAATTCACGGAGGGATGAAGAGAAGGAGATGAGAAGCTGTCGGAGCTGTGGAACTGTATACACGTCCGTTGATAAAAAATGCCAGTGCAATTTGAGTTATATTAAACCGATTGCTTATGAGTTGAATTTTAAGGAAGGATCGAGAAAGAGTCCACAGGAGCGGAGAGAATCCACTTCGAGAGGAGCGAGAATTAGCACTTCGGATGGACACTCTTGTAAGACTGAAAATTACTATTGTGAAATTTCACCGTTACAATTGAAGGTTGGACTTTTTACAATAGTTATTTCACTTAATCTAATAGCAATTTATCTAATTTTCTATTGTCTCTGATAGGATTATTTAACAAAAAATAAACCGGAATTTGTGGATAATATCGAGACTAGGAAGAGATATATGTCAGAGCTGTCGCAGTTGAGGCAGTTGAAGAAGGAGAAGAGAATGCAATTTCTTGCTATGGCTTCATCGAGTAGTCTCATTGCATCACCACGAAATTTAAAAATTGCTGGTAATTTTTAATCTTGTGGTTTCATGAAACTTTTATGTTGATTGTTAAAACATTTTCTAATACGCGATGATTATTTTTCAGCCAAGGGTCAGAAAAAAATTAGCGATGACGAGATGAAAATACGATTACGTCTCCGATACCTGAGGCTTAATGAGGTGAGGAATAAACGCCGTCAGAAGGAGAAAGAAGAGGCTGCTAAGAGAAATCACCTTATGGCCAAAATATTCTGCAAAAAATTGCAGCAGAAAGTTCTTAGAGGAGAGGTCGACCTGTCACAAAGTGTCAGCGTTATATCGAATTTATAACAATATAGAAATGTTTGGCATTGAGATATTGGCCGTCTTACCGAAGCAATTAATACAAATTAGATAATTAGATACCCACCGAAAACTCGAGCTCGAGTATCATAGTATTATTGTGTGTTGATTTTTGTAAAATTTAGAGTTTCTATATTAGCGAGTGACCTTCCAATTTTAAATACATGCTAGAGCACAGACTGAACTATTTTTTACAAAGGTAGTATGTAATTTGTGGTTGGAATAAAAGTTATTTAGCAAAGAATGATTAGTTGATTTTTAATGTGTCTTTAAAATATACCACATATTTTAATGATGGATTTTATGGAGGTTATATGGTGATTATTTTTATTTTACTTACTCATTTAACCATTTTTTAACACTTTCAACACCAAAAATTTGCTTCCTTTTACATTATTATTGTAAATATAAATTTCTGAAGGTCAAACGTTTAATGTTATTATTTTCTCACATTTCATATAAAAGTTTGCACAATGATTAAGGTAATTGATTTATATGCTTTCTTATCATTATTTGCCCAAGCTAATTTATATGAATTCTGAAATAACTTGTTCTACACACCAGCCTTGTCTTATTCACTTTTTTGTAATTGGTCTCTAAGTAATCGAGGCGCACAGAAGCTTTATCTGTAGAACTTGATTTTATTAAAGAGAGTTATATCAAATAAAATATATATCAGGAAAAAAAATGTCGGCGCAGCTGATGGAACAGGATACTGGGGATGTAGATGATTTTGGAGATTTCGAGCAATTGTGGAAGAATCTCTTTAATATTGAATTTACTGGTAGATTTATTAGTGTGAAAGGGGTACGTATGCCAAAACACTTCACTCAATTTGCGGATGAGATTGAAAATTTTAAAATTCTCGATGATGACGTGTGGATCTGTAGTTTTCCTAAAGCCGGTGAGTGAGCCGGTTAGTTTTTCCAAATATTCCAAATATTCCAAATACTAATGATTTTTATGGCATTTAATTTTCGCTGGAAATGCACAAAATTCAGATGAAGGTATTGTGTTTGTTTCCATGTTTTTAGGAAAGAGAATTAAAGAGAGTCCGTTAAAATGAAAATTCAGTGTAAATTCGATGTAATTTAAACACCGATTCATATCTATATCAATATTCCAATATCTGTTAAAAATTGTGGAAATGTTTTATGGATTCTTTCACAAATTCATGAAATTTAATTTTTCTTTCTAACAGTTAAATTTAAAATTATAAGGAACCACTTGGACACAAGAGATGGTTTGGTGCCTCGGCAATAATCTTGATTTCGAAGGAGCGAAGGCAGACTTATTTCAGCGCTTTCCATTTTTCGAGTAAGTGTAAAAATAAATAAGCCATTGAAAATAGTGAACAATTTCAGAGAAACCGGAAAAATGGATCTTTTCGAAGAAAAATTTTGCCAATAATGATTCCATAATGAATAACAAAAAATGCCTGCAGAAAAGTTGCTGTCCTCGATTACGCAGCCTTGAAAAAGAAAAATTCGGGAGAACAATCCAAGGAACCATCGACAAGTAGTATTGAATTTTGCAAGACGTGTACCTCTCCTAGATTCATAAAAACACATTTACCTTTTCACCTTCTTCCACGTGATCTTCGGGAGAGAAAGACAAAGGCGAAAATTATTTACGTCTGGAGAAACCCCAAGGACACATGTATATCTTTCTTCCACCATTCCAAACTTTTGGGTGGCTATCGAGGAGATTTTGAATTATTCTGCAGACTGTTTCTAGCTGATAAACGTATGTATTGAAATTAATCATACATTTTCACATTTTCAAAGAAAATTCTCCTCTCAAGCCTTTCTCTCGATAACACCGAGTTGGCTTATTATTATATCTAAACGACGTTCTATATGAATTGCCATTGTTTGTTTCAGTTTTATACTGTCCATATTGGGATCATATTCTGGGATTTTGGAACAATCGGAATGATTCTCAGCAGAAAATGTTGTTAGTAAAATATGAAGACTTGAAATCAGTGAGGAATCTTATTTTCTTTCATTTTACCTGCTCTAGCCGAATACAATAATAATACATGAGCTTATTTTCCTATTACATATTTTTTGTTCAAGGATTTAGCATCAGTGATTGAAAAAGTTACAGAATTCTTGGGAAAGCCTTCACTTCTTCCCGAGAAACTAGAAATATTAATGGATCATCTGAGCTTTTCAAAAATGAAGGCTAATCCAGCAGTGAACAAAGAGGAATGGGTAGAATACGTCAAACAATTTGGCCTTACTACTGAGTCCGGAAAATTCATGCGAAATGGTGAAGTAAATCAGTGGATGGCAGCCATGTCGCCGGAAATGGTCGAAAAATTTGATGAATGGATATGGAAACATTTAAAATTTTCTGACCTCAATCCATGAAGAGACAATATTCTTATTCGAACTAAGTAAAGAAAATATTATGTGCGGATTGAACTTGTATTAAACCCACAAGTCTGAATTAAAATGCAGGATAAGTATGATTATCATTTTTTTTTTTTTGGGCCTTTTTATACTACATAGCAATAGAATAGCAATAGAATATTATCAACCACTCGGACATGACATTAGTCTCAGTTAGTTTCCCCTCTTTTTCAAAGGGAAAAAGGAACCAAGGAGAATAATAGGAAAAGTCACAGTTTGCGAAAGCCGGTGACTCAATGAATTCCTTCTGAAAATCTATAAAATATAAATATAGTTCAAACACCTTGACCATTTTATTACTGCACAAGTGAAAGGAGAATTTATCTTGTTAAAGAGGAAATAAAATCTTCCTCTTTTACAAGTTGAGATGAAAGGTTTTGCAGGATTTCTCGTACAAATCCATGTTTTGTCGACATTTGTGTTTCAAGTACATATAATTATATGATTTCAACTAGGAACATAAATTCTAGTCCCACGAAATCATTTGCACACAAATGGAAAGCTAATTAGACACAATTTGACTAAAAGTAAATGTTAAAAAAAACATAATTACACATAATTTTCATAGCTTGTTGTCTGGAAAAGTGAAAAATATTATGTTACTATGTCACTGGAGGGCAATAAAGTATGCGACAGTTGGAGGGGAACTATAGGTGGGTATATGGGAAGGCATTGTAATATTAGAGTGTGCAACAGTCATGAGATTGTCATTATCATCTTATTTGGTGAACCGTAAACATCACCTCTCTTTACTCTTTATTTATCCTTGAATTTTAATTGAATAGTGTCGTTGGTTTATTGATTACGAAACGGAAGGCTAAATGGAAGACGATTTCAAAGATTTAGATCGGCTTTTGAAAGAAACTTTTACCAATGAATTTCGTACTGGGTATGCACAAGTCAAAGGAGTGACAATGACCGATATTTATCCAAAAATCGCAAATTCGGTCGAGAATCTCAAGGTCTGGGATGACGATGTATGGGTTTGCAGTTTTCCAAAATCGGGTGAGTTCTGAAATTTAATTAGCATAATTAGCAAAATGACAACCTTTTATTGACTGAAGAAATGGATGTTCAGAACATCTTATTTTTTTCCATCCTTGATTATTTTTCTTTCAAATGAATTTGATGATTCAGGGACTACTTGGACACAAGAAATGGTTTGGTGGATAAGTCACGATCTTGATTTCAAAGGAGCGCAAGCAGATTTGGCAACTCGTTTTCCATTTCTCGAGTGAGTAATTTTTCTAATATCAACCTGTAAATTTAACTTTTTCTTGACGTTTTAGTGTACGTAAAACGCTGGTTTTTCGTACTGGGTGCATGAGTTGTGCAATATTTTTCTAAAGAACTTATTCATAGACAATGTGATTTGCAATTTGTCAAGTTTTCTAGATCATCAGCTCGTGTTGACAGTACAGCACTCATTGAGAAGTTTCCGGAACTTGAGAATCATGAGTTTGTACAGGATGGTGTGAAATTCATCAAGGACCTTCCCCGGCCACGATTTATCAAAACTCATCTTCCATTTCATCTTCTTCCACGTGATCTACGCGAGGGGCGTACTCAGGCAAAGATTGTCTACGTCTGCAGAAATCCAAAGGATGTGTGCATATCTTTCTATCACCATACCAAGCATTTTGCATTTCGAGGGGATTTCGAACAATTTTGCCGACTTTTTCTGGCTGACAAAGGTCATTAATTTCCACGGTTTTTTCTCTCTCTCTCTCTCTCTCTATCTTTTTCCTCTATATTTTTTCAATTTTTTATATTCCATTTGTTCATTATACAATCATTTCATTATTTTCATTACCATCATCATCATCATCATCATCATTTTCATTCTTCCAGTTCCTTACTGCCCATTCTGGAATCACATATTTGGATTCTGGAACAAACGAAACGACTGCTCATACAATATTTTGTTTCTCAAGTATGAGGACATGAAATTGGTAGGCATCAATTGCATCTCCTGGAAATATATTTAAATTTATATCGTTTTCGCTGAATATATACCTGTCTAATTTCAAGTTGTTTTTTACTCAACCAAGGATCTGACATCGGTAATTGAGAAAACGGCCAACTTCCTGAAAAATGTCAAACTATCCTCAGAGGAATTAAATTTCCTACTGAAACAATTGAGTTTCGAAAATATGAAGCATAATCCAGCAGTCAATCATAAAAACATGTTTGAGTTCACGAAGCAGTATCTCGGTGCCTCGGGAGAAGCAGAATTTATACGACACGGACAAGTCAATCAGTGGAAGACGGTAATGTCTCCGAAAATGGCGAAAAAATTCGATGACTGGATCGCGCAAAATCTAAAAACCTCGGATTTCCTATTTCATAGTTTTTTCAAGTAGAATACTCGGTGTATCGAGTAATTAAGAAATTCATCATAATTAACAATAAGTTTTTACGCAAAATAATACATAAGTGGGCATCAGGTAGAATGGATAATTTGAGATTTTTTCTAGGAATGTTGCGTCAAATTTTGGCGCTCAATTTTTTTTTGTAAATTATGAGCATTAAACTCAATCAAATTTCGTATTGTTCACTGCACTCCACTTTTGACTGGGCTTGAAAAAATAATATTAATAAAAAAATATGGCTTTTATTGTATTTATTCTGTAGGAAAAATTTAATAAATGTTAAAATTATTGACCAAATATCCTATTAGCAAATGGCCAAAAAATATCATTTATATCTGTTTATGTAATTGGCTCATGTAAGTAAAAGACACAAGATTAATATAATCTATCATGAACAATGATACTGATGGAAGTCAATATGATCAGACTGTCTCTCTCTCTCTCTCTCTCCCTTCCATTATTATCTCCGTATTATTCTTATCTATATCTACTGTAGCAATAATTTCGGGCAGCATATTCATTGGTGATTCGGCGTTAAATAAGTCAGTGAGATTTTTCCATCAAAGATTAGCATATGTCGGGATGTCGAAAAATATTAAAAAATCGGAAGCGACAAAAAGCGAGAAAAGTCAAGAGAATTGGGACAAACTCTTCAAAAATCACTTTTCGAGTAAGTTTATCGAAGTAAAAGGTGTACGCCTTCCGGAAGTGTTCACTAATTTTCAACATGATATTGAAAATTTCCAAGTTCGAGATAATGACATATGGGTCTGTACTTTTCCCAAAGCCGGTACGTACAATCATATTTTTATCATGATTGTTAACACTAAACTACAATCTATCTAAAATTATTCATTTTCAACGGTGGAATCATTTCTCCGCCAATGAATTACATTTTTCCCACCTCAATAAGGCACAACTTGGACGCAAGAGATGGTCTGGTGTCTGGCAAACGATGTAGATCTCGAAGGTGCAAAGACAGATTTGTCGGATCGGTTTCCATTTTTCGAGTGAGTACCTCAATTTGCAAATTATTTAGGCAAATACGTTTTGCCAAAAGTAGATAACTATATCAGACAACGAACAGAGACTTATCATGAACGATATTCTTATCATTAATTCCATTTCAGGCTTACCGCTATTTCAGATCTCTCTCTGATACCTACAGAACTTTCAGAGTCGGATCCGGAAATAACGAGAAGCATAGAATTATGTGAGCATTTACCCTCTCCAAGATTTATAAAAACGCACTTGCCGTTTCATCTTCTTCCTCGTCAACTTCGGGAGGGTAAAACTAAAGCTAAGATCGTTTATGTCCGGAGGAATGCAAAGGATAATTGTATATCGTACTATCATCACTATAAACTTCTAAATGGATATAAAGGGGATTTCCATACATTTTCTCGTATCTTTTTGGCTGATAAATGTGGGTAGTTGACTATTGATTTAATTATTACAAACTAGACAAAATGATTTGCTATTTTCTGTTTTCAGTGTTATATTGTCCATTTTGGAATCATATCTTGCAATTCTGGAATCAAACAAATAATCCTCAACTGAATATATTATTTTTGGCCTTCGAGGATATGAAATCGGTAAGCTAAAATACTGTCATGCGTAGTATTTCCAAAGTAATTTAATTATACCCATTTATAATATTTGTCAATTTCCCACAAGACAAAAATTTTATAAAAAAAAGAATCACCAGAATCCATTTATTTCAAAAGGATTTGTCATCAGTGATTGATAAAATATCAAAATTCCTGGGAAAACCTCGGCTATCTACTGTTACGTTGGAAATTTTGTTGGATCACCTAAGCTTTTCGAATATGCAGAAAAATCCAGCAGTGAATAAAGAAGACTGGGTGGCGGCCATGAACCAATTTAACATTTCCACGATAAACGAAAAGTTCATAAGAAGTGGTGAGGTCAATCAGTGGAAGGATGCAATGTCTGCGGAGATGATTGAAGAATTCGACAAGTGGTCATTATACTCTCTTGAAACTTCAGACTTGATGCCCTAAAATAAAACGAGAGAGAAGAGAGAGAGAGAGAGTTGAAGGGAAGAATAATTATTTTCAAAGACAAAACTTTTTTTCCTAAACATTGAAAAATTTAATTTTACCTGTCATAACTTACTTACATAATAATAATAATTGGAATATTTCCGTGAGTGAAGGGATTAATATCAACAGCTTGATTTTTATACATTTCCCGGATCTTGAGGTAATCATGCACAATGTGTAGGAGACAGGAGGGACCTAAATAATCTACCTACATGTGACAACCGTCGGAGAAATTCCGTCTTCGCCATCATATAAACCTCTAAGCGGCCACTGCAACTGTCCATTTCATTTCAACCCAGATGAAACATCATACAGATAAAACCCTCGGTTATTATACCCCATGACCCCATATGTTACATGCTCATGTTCCTCTGGAACAGTCTCAATGTCAGAATATATGAACGTGACTCAGATCTGTCACAAATGATATATTATTGTCTTTTTTAACAGGAGTTTCAATGTTATACGAAGACTTGCCAAATATTCTCTTTTCTAATGTAACTGGAGAGCTTTTGGTGTAAAATCTTGTTGAAGAAACTCATTGGATGACGGTCGATAGAAAACAACAAATTTGTCTTGATGGTCTACTTCCATATTTATAATCTCCACGAAACGCTTATCCGACAAGTTTTTCATGAACTTAAAGAACGTCTGTGTGAACTTGGTTGCAAAATTTCCCTTCTTCTTCTCTCCACTATTATCATCTGAAAAAAATATCAAGATTAATTACTTGTCAATTATAATTCATTGAATGATTATTTTCAACTTCCTCGAACAGTCCACGAATATCTATCGAAATTGTGCAAAAATTTGACATGTCGTAGAGAGCTGTTATCATTCGGTATGATAATCCCTCTATAAACATCAGGTATCACTGTTGGCCCAATCTCGGGCTCTTCAGGTTGGCCTGCCTCAGCAACTGTTGCCATATCAGGAACTGGTTCTGCCGGATTTTCTGATCTTTCTCCAGATAGCTCAATATCACTCATAATTTTCAAGTAAATTTCTTAAAATTCAGCCGAGCAAAATTGGAAAATTTTGGTAAATGGATTAGGTTTTTATGTTCCATGTGAAGTCGTCGCTAAGTGCTTTGTCAAACGAGACCAAGGATACCAATGAAATATACATATAGGTATATATATATAATTTTTTTTCTCAAACATCACATGTAGAATTTAATGTTTTCAAATATCCATTGTTCTCCATTGCTCATGAATGCCGGGTGTAACTTTCTCGATCAGTTGGTCGATGATGAGGCTTGCGATCGTATTAGGTGAGTCCAAAGACATACACGACAACACGGAAAACAATTTTTCATATTAACAACGAGACATCTCCCATATTTTTAATAATAAAAAAAAAAAAAAAAAAAAAAAAAAAAATAGAATAGTCTCCATAAGGTCTAAATTGTTGAAATTCTGGATTTTATTTGATTTGATTTTCTCAACAAGTTTAGCATTAGTCCGTCTTTCAATATCCACAAACAAAACTGGATTCCGAAACCAAATCTATCATTGTCTTGATAATAATACAGTGAAGTACGTGAACGATGTTCGAACTACCTGCAAAAGTTAATATAAATTGCGGGCTGATAAACTTAATTTGATTGGCCAACTGTGCGGAAAAGTTTAGTAGTTGGCAATTTTTTCTCTGACTGGTATTAAAAAAATTGAGATGTATCGCTTTGTAACTTTAACATTTAATTTGGATATTATTATTATCATCAAAGTGATGTGAGCAAATTTATTAACATTTGTCTCCCTTCTTTACGGCTACAACTTAAAAAAACTGTAGACAATATGTCATACATTATGGTTTATAAAGGGCTTTCTTTTAAAAATTCTATTTCTTCAGAAATAGAAGGAAAAAAACCATCATGTTTTTACTGTCAAAAAAACTTGTCAAAAAAAGTTGGAGAGGAGAAATTTCCCAGGTGGTGCATCGCGTGCAAGTACCTATTTTCACCATCTACAACCTATAATTCGTTGTGTAAATTAATAATAGGAGGTAGAAAAAAATTGTATGCAATAAATATTTCTGGACGGTGGTGGAGAAAAAAAGATATATATAATAGGAGGAATAGAAGGGATGCAGTAGAAGGGAAAATGTTTGCAGCTGTTTTTTTGCTGTCCTCGTGGCTGGGCAAAAATGAATTTGATGGACGTTCATAGAGTGACATTTTCAATAAGAATATAAGAGATGTAACTGAAAATTGATATTCTGTTGCAGTATTATGGTGGGTATTCCTTCAAACTTGGCAGTCTGTCCAAGGAATTCCATTGGACGTTCAGCATCCTGAGGTGAATATTAGTAAAGAAATATCAACGATGAATATTCAAATAACGGAATATCCAGGGGGTCATATACTCTTGATAACTCCTGAAGAACTTCCCATCAACTCTTCTGACTCTCTACTTATTGGAGGAGTTCCATCTTCGATTAAAAATACTGAACATTATATGGAAAATACCATCAACGAGACCCTCGTAAACTTGCAACAACAACTTAGAGAATTTTCATCAAAAGTAAGTGTTTTAGAGTCGAAATTGGAGAGAAGATTGATGCACGATGTGAAAAATTCTCCAAATATCTTCTTCCTCCCTCCAAAAAGTCCGCAAACACAACAGGGATTCGCTGTTGATGATTTCAAAGGTAATAAAAAACTGTTAACCGATAAGCTTGGATGGATTGTTCCCCTGACGGAAACTACAACTGCCGCTCCCGAGCTACCGGTGAAAAATATCTTTTCCAGGATTACTCCCCGCGAGTACTCGACAACGACATCAATTCCTCAAAGGCAGATTGATCTTTTGAATCGAGCGAAGAGAAAAAGTGAGAAAAACCGTGAGGCAATCGATAAAAAAACTAAAGTCATATCCTTGTGTGCTCGGATCATTCCACTTGATGTGGTGAAAACTCAAACGACGTCTTCAGGCTCAAGTATCCGGCGTTTGAAGAGAATTGGTCGGGATATGTATTGAGTAAAGATGACAGCTTGAAAGGGTGGTTGAGTTAGACCACCATAAGACCAACAGACGTGGACTGAAGTAAATTTTCTCCTCGTTTCATTTACTAATTATTATGAGCATTAGCTGCGCTATTTTAATTTCCAATGACAGATTAGATGATGTTTACGTCCTTTTAAATGTCAATCCCGATAACATGAGTTCAGAAAACAGAAAAAATCTCGATATTTTAAATTGGTAAATTGTTGTGAGAAACCGTGTATGTACTCTTGAAAAATATCATGTCCTTGACATCATGAAAAGTGATACAGTGAGTACTCGTTATCAAAGAACTACTACTACTACTACTACTACTACTACTACTACTACTACTACTACTACTACTACTACTACGGAGAAAATCCAAAGAAATTCAGATTCATCTGGCCGCCGAACTTGACTAAATAAAGTATATTATTTTGTGATTAGGAGCAATGATTACATTATTTATCAGCTTGAATTGAACGTATTCATACGAACCTTCCCATTTACATGTTTGTAAAATCTGGATGATCAGTCACATCACAAATAGCGTCAGGTAGTCGTTGACATGTCAGAACTGGAGGAACTTCACAGACACACTTTACACAGACTGAATCATAATTGGTTTTTTGGTTGAGCTCCTCTCCGAGACGTACGTTGAGAGTACCAAATTTACACATCATATCCTCAGAACTTGATGCATCCTCGGTATCTGTTGATAAATCTATAGTTTTCTCGGACGTGATGACTTTGTCGTTCCTATTTTCTATATGGCAATTAACCAGTTGAGATAAGTACATGAATAATTTTAATGCTTCTATTTGAATGGAAAAATTAATAATTATATTCAAAACAGAGAGCTACACTTACGATATCGGTACGCGACCGGACAGTCTGTCTGCGGGGATTGGCTGCTGTAGTAGACTGGTGGATAGTTATTGTGAATTTCATCTGAGTGACGGAGCTCGATTCCACATTCGGAATTAATTCTAACTCTGCAGAAAGGTTCGACGTTTTCACCTACGAAAAAATTCTATTTAGGGATAAATATATTGATGTTATTTTGCTGATATTTTTCTGACCTTTGTATCCGGCATCACAATAGCAATTTTTTTTTGGCTCTCCAGCTGGGGAGAAGTATTCACTAGCTTTGTATATTTTTCCATCAACTTGACATGTTGGCCAATCCTCTGGTTTTTCAGCTGTAAAAATTATTAGCTTATGCCGCTAAAAGTCTAATTCTTCCAGATAATCCAGATTATCATACAATTTTCTCACAAGACTCTGTCTTAATGAGCCCGTCCAAACTCATTTATTATTCATTTGAAGATTTAATCATTAATAACTGAGATGGATATTCTCTCTTGATGTTGATCTTGATTTTGATATGTTACTTACGGCAAACTGGGGGCCCCGGGCAACATTCGGTTGCTTTTCTGGGATTGTAGCAACCGGGAAGATGACGAGTGAAGCAATCAACAATTGCACAAGTAAATTTAGCGCTGAAATATAATCTCAGTAGTAATAAAATAGTTGTGAATGATCATATATAGTAGTGAAGTGGGAGTATGTTAGTCGATATCTTTTATGAATAATCAGCTGAATGCAAAATCACCTCTCTATATATGGAAATTGAAAACCCTAAAAGCTCACATTCACATACAGAATTGACTCGCGGAAGCACGCAACTTCTGATTATTAAAATTTATTTAAATAACTTACACTCTCGTATGCTTATTACAAAAGCAACCAATGTCGCAGGGTCTCTGGTCTTCTTTCCCGAGAACTTGCTCAATATTATATTCGTGTCCATTGGCATAGCATTTGTCGGTTGATCTGCTTTTCAAATGGTCACAATTGTATTTGTATGGGCAACAGTCACCTTCGTTCTTATAAATTGCTTTACACGCAACATCTTCGTAAAATCGTAGAGGACCTTTGCATTTACTTTTATCGCATTCTGGGAGAATTCAAAATAATTATTTGCAATAATTTGGAGAATCTCAAGAATCGGGTTAATAGAATCAATTAAATTTAAGGGATAACGAATGCAACTGTAGAATTATTTAATTTCAAATCTCAATGAAAATCACTGAAATCATGTGAAAAATATATTACAAATAAAATTCCTTATTGTGCAGAAAAAACACACTTTGTATACCTCCTTCTGCAGAAATTGCACGAAAAAATATAAGAATAACCGTGAAAAGGGCAAAACTAACGTATTGATGATGCATGATTACTGAATGTACTGTATATAATTAATGTGTAATTCTAGCCGTCATCTCGTTTATTTATAGGACGTATTGAGTGGTGGGGATATCCTCGCAAAATGTTGATCTTTACCATTTCCAATAAACCTGACCTCTGCAATATGTCAATAGTTGTTTTAGTTCTGGGCACACACCGCCCCCACATATGATAGTACAATCGTTATGTAATTTTTAATTACAAGGAAATTGCAGAAAAATCATTATATGTTGGTTTGTGTAATGATATTGAAAAAAAAATAATAATCCGCCATTGACACATATGGGTGAAACATTACGGAGGACGATATAAGTGCCCTTTCTGTCTTAATTCTCCATACATTGGCCCGTCGAGATATAGCATGAGTTATCACATAAAAGTCTATCATTAATTGGCAATACTGTTAGCTTGATTTTTTTCATTATATTATTTTCATCTTGACTGACAAGTATCATTATTCCATTATAAGGGTTTCTCCATTTCCATTGTAATTCTATGACTAAAATTTTCCACACACTCAGCAAGGTGTGATTTAATTTAATATCTAAATTCTTGTGACTAGTTGATTCCTCTTGAAAATGATATTTTTAATAATCGTTAGAGACGTATTCTGTCCTTGATTAGGTGGAAAGGCTTTTGCCGAACTCATTCCTATCCGAAACGATTAAACACGTAATCACACGCGTAAGGTGTTACTTGAATTCCATAGTTTGCAAAATCCTATTGAAATTCATTCAATTATGACGAAAATATATTATCATTATAAATACCGAAAAAGTCTTTATGTTTTTCTGAAGATTGTTGCGTCACAATTAGTAAAGAAAAATTATAAGTCTAGAAATTTGTTAACATGCTTCCAAATGTGTCTATATTCTTTTTTTTTTTTTTTTTTTTTTTTTAACTTGAAGATATGTATTTTCTAAAAACGTTTTCAACCGATGAGTAAATAAAATTGTACTTGTTAGACATATTGATGAGGAATTTTTCGCTTTCAATAACCGAACCGAACCGTCAAAAAATACGAAAACAAATTGACAATGAATCGACAATTTTGATGAGGTACATTTGAGTTACTTTATGATTATGTAACGATGCCAGATATGCCCTCCAAGAGGTAGCCACTCCTCATTACTAGTTGATTCAAGTACCAATAATTGTTTCAAAATAGCATACAGAAGAGAAATCAATCCTTTCTTTCGACGAATTTCTTCATAAAAATTTCCAATCATTTGGAAAAATTCCAGTATCTAACTCGATAATTGAATTTTGATGTAATCATTGCATAATGCCATTATCTGGATGAAAATATGATGAAGATTAATGATCGGATTATCTCATTGATTATATTTGGGGATTGCCCACTAGCTTATCATTGCAACCTGATATGATGATGGTATATAATCATCGTGGATTTCGGAAGACAATGACACACTTTAAAAAATCATGTTCCGGTGGCTGATTGCTACTTTCTTCGTTGCCCAAGGTAAATACGTTCATCTTTTTTTAATAATAATAATTTAAAAGAAAAAAGTCTAATGAAATTGAATTTTTTTCGCGTTGAGACATTTGACGGAGAATTCGATCATTATTATGTATAATGGCGAGAATATTAGACATTTTAAAAGAGCAAACTGTGCTTAAAAAATTGATTTTATGATATCTCACATGCTTGAAGGGTACGCCCTTGACTCCCGCATCGTCAATGGTGAGACTGCCATCCCCCACAAGTACCCATACCAGGTATCTATTCAATGGGGACTTCCTCCTCTCATTAGATATCGTCATATGTGTGGCGGATCCATTATTCACCCCAACTGGATCCTGACAGCTGCCCACTGCATCACTGAAATCCCCACGGTCGGACGACTCCAGGTCAGCGCTGGAAAACACATCATCAATCAGAATGAGCCTGGACAAGAGGATCGCGTTGTCACCCGCAGACTTGTCTACCCCAACTATCCAGGGTGAACAAACAAATATTTAGTTTCACTAATTCCTAAAATATGCCGTTCACCATTATATCTACATAAACTTTCATTCTTTTCCTATTTTTACAAGATTTATTCCAAATTAATGATCGTATTATTATGGAACAATATCGTATTTTTCCCTTGCACACTATTAGTCGAATAGAGAAAATGAGGGGATTCCTTAATTTTGTAACCCATTAAACTTTTGTTCTAGAGGTGTTGACCTGCCAAAATCTTCGAGGTGAACACCTACTCGCCCCATAGGCACTTTTCTATAGAATTTCTTAGCGAATTCACTAGATTTACTTTTGAATTTTATCGTGTTTCCCCAGGGGTATCGCCCAGCATGATATTGGTCTTCTCTACCTGCCGTCTCCTTTAATTTACAACGACCACGTCCAGCCCGTCGGTCTTCCCGCTGCGAAAAAACAGCACTCTGGTGAGTCTATCACCACTGGCTGGGGTTCCATGTCCACTAACAACCGCCCCAGTTATCCAATTGAGCTCCAGACACTTCAAGTCCCTATCATTGACTACGATGCCTGCCTCAAATCTTTGATGACGGCATCTCCCCGGGTCGAACTTTTTCATACACAAATCTGCACTGGACCAGTTGGAGAAGATAAATCCACCTGCTCTGGCGACTCTGGTGGACCTCTCGTACAGTTCGACGCTGATGGCAAACCTGAACAAGTTGGCATTGTCTCATGGGGCGCTTACCCATGTGGAATCAGTGGTAGTCCATCTGTCTACACTCGTGTCTCGTCTTATACCGATTGGATTGAGGCTAAACTCCATGATTAACTATTAATTGGATCTTTACTTAATTCTTGAGGGGTCAGCAGGACAAATAAAGAGCTTTCTTCCTGTAATTCTTAATTATTATCTTTCAATATACCCTTTTTGGCTTTCCTCGATGATTAGTCCTAATAAAACTTGAGCTTTCGATGGATTTTTTTAATTACTTGACATCATCTCTTAATGTGTGGCGCCGAAAATAGAATATTTCCACCATGTGTATTTCGCCCAGAAATATGGTCCTTGATTTGAACACTATCTATCGTATGATTAGTTACCTACCTCAGCGTGTCTCTTTGTTTCGTGAGAAAAAGACTGTCTGATTCTAAAGGACTACCATTTAGTTGTGCATATGAGAAATTGCCATTTTGTGCAAGTGTACAATCAATCTTACACAATTGTCTAACAAATGCCTAACAACTAACAATTACCCTTTCAAATAACGTGGTAAATTATGGTTAATTCATTCCAACTGTCTACATTTTCTACCATATGATTGCAAACAGGAGTATTAGGAATATAATTTTTTATAAATAATGCCTTAAGTTTTACGCGTATCTTACGTATCTTACGTATCTTACGCGTTCTCTTACTCGTTCCGATCTATGTACTAAGGGAGAGGGGTAAACCTCTTATATATATTATACTTAGATACTTCTCTGAAGTCCATTCGAGGGGACTCGTTGGAGAAATGGCGGAGGGTATTCTGTGATTCTCATCGGCTGCTGGTCTTTCGGAATATTTTTATTTTATCGCATTCAATGAGTAGCCAAAATTGATTGAAAATCGTTCCCAAAACAATTACATCAATATTCTTTGATGCAAGAATAAACTTATGGTAAGGATAATAAATAGATGCAGTATTAGTCATCAATGACTCTCTCTCTTCTGTCTCTCGCCTCTCCCCCTTTGATAGGTTAGGAATCGTTTACAAACAAGTAACAATACTAATGCAATTTATAGATGGATATACAGGGCATCCATCCTCAATCCTCATCCTCTCATGAAATATCTTCAAAACGTCGAAAACTCGACACATCCAATGTCTCGAATCTCCGATATCTTCATAATTCAAGGAACGATTCTAATCTCAACAGTCAGACTGAATACAAACCGATGGAGACAGAATTTGTGAATCTTCGAGCAAGGCTATCCAAATCTGAGGGGACTGTTGCCCAACTCCACAGGATCCGCAGTGAAATTGAAGAGCTTTTTGAAGAAGAGAGAAGAATGCAACAGTGGCAGGTGAAAGTTGACACAGAAATCATAGACCAACTAAAGGTAGCTTTGAATGAAGCAACAAAAAATATTGATGCAGCACTCGATGCCAAGGCGTCTGTAGAAGTTGAATTCTTCGAAATGAAGGCCAAGATGAGAGAAAAGATCTCAACATTGTTGATCGAAAATGCCAAGCTAAAAAATGCCATTTCTCACAAGCCTGAAAAACCAGTAAAGACCGTAGAGGATATAGGGTCTCTAGAAAAATTGCAGATTGCAGAGAAACGTATTGCCTATTTAGAGGAGAAGCTCGAGGATAATGCGATATCTCAGATGGAATTTGACATTCTCAGTGTGGAGCTCAAACAACTTACCAATCACAAGATCAAGTCAGAGGAAAAGGCACGTGGAGAAAAGAACCAACTGCTGACACGAGTGCACGAGCTGGAAAGCAAACTACAGTTCTCTAAAAACATAATTTCAACTCTTGCAGAGCAACTACAAATGTTGAAGCAGATGGTACCCGAAACTCCAGCGACACTTGAACAGCAATTGCCTATCCAACAAGAAACTGGCGCAATGGAAACCTCTCATTTTGAAGAAGCATATACCTATTATTCTATGCAGGAAGCAAACGGATGTTATTTGTTGGTTTTGGAGGCTGATCCTCAAACGAGCGATATCTACGAGCAAGTGGAGGACAACGGGAAATCTGGAAAAATCCCAGAGGATGTAAACAATGGGGTATTTGATATTGTCATAACGGGTAATAGTGAAGACTTGACTGACAACAATGTAAAGATGGTAAATTCAGAATCAACACAAAAGAGTCGCGAAATCATGGTAGGGAACTACCCCATTTAGATCTCGAATGAGAAATTCTTTTCAGTTGATTGGATAAATGAGTATATAGACGATGGCGATCAGTATATCTGCAGTAGGTGCGGAAAAAGTGAGGCTAATAGGGTGAACATTCAAGACCATGTGTGGGTTATACATTATCGGGAGAACTTCGATTGTCCCACGTGCTCTTCTGATGGTTGCCCATGATCGCTAAAGCGAAGAGAGAGCCTGATAACACATATTGAGAGTGTTCATCCGCATTTGCTTCATTACAAGTAGTTCAAGCTCATAAGCGTGAACGGCTGGTGTTGATGCTTTTGTTGTGACAATGATGACACAGTCATATTACAAAGTGAGAACAAAGTGTTCTCAGTCAGTACTCATTTTTTTATTTGTAATTCGCATTAATTCTTATGTTAGTATTCATAGTATTTAATTGTATTTTCATATTTGGAAATGCTACATGTATTGATGTAATCGTTATTGTCGGATTCCGTATTCCTTATTCCTGAGAACATGAAATAACAAATCTTGACTGTCACAAGGAGAGGAATCAATTGTGTTTTTCATTCAAATAAAATTTTTGGTAATTCTTCATTAATAAAATTTTGTTGCCTCGTTGCATTGATTTATTATTTACAATTGAAAATAGTGTAATGAAGACACTCACTACACACACAACGTCAACGGGGATATATAAGGTATTCATTAAAACGAGCTATTTTAATGAATACCTTATATCTCGGGAACAAATGGGCCGATCAACGTAAAATCAATTTCGTCTGAAAGGGCTCGAGGAGCTGTAACAGATTTTCCACTTTTTAACGAAAAATAATTTTTGAAAATTTGGTAATAATCAAGAACAAATTTTAATAAATTTCCAAAAATTATTTTTCGTTAAAAAGTGGAAAATCTATTACAGCTCTTCGAGCCCTTTCAAACGAAATTGATTTTACGTTGATCGGCCCATTAGTTCCCGAGATATAAGGTATTCATTAAAATGGCTCGTTTTAATGAATA
>JAPYZM010002277.1:0-14704 GCA_030522845.1 Psyttalia concolor
AAATTTGGAACACCATGACTGCTCAAGTCCGGGAAATCGATGATAGACCAAGACTTACTTTCATCGTCAAATCCCTGACTGATTCAAATATGAGGAGCTACATACACATGCTGTGTATATATTTATCTGTATATATATATATATATATGTGTGTGTGTGTGTGTGTGTGTATGTATGTATATATTATCTATCCAACTATTCTCTTGTTTTTTCTCTATTACTTATTGTATTACTGAGCCGTATAAAATTTCAAAGTTTCGTGCGATGACAATAAAAAAAAATATATGAGGAGCAATGTTTCATCGAGCTCATGCTATCATGTTTCAAAGTTGATGCAATGAACGAGATAAAAAGGATATATGCAATGAACGAGATAAAAAGGATATCAATTAATTTTTTTCAAAAAACTCTCCTCCTAAAGATAGGAAAACAGACAATTACGTAGAAAACCTCTACGTGAAATTACGAAGAATCCACTGTGTCGTTATTTGCAATTCAAGTGGAATCTAAAGATTTCTAAATTCTCACAAAAACTTTCTGTGTAAATTACTGTTTTTTATTTAATAAATGAGTAAATCTTCATTTTGCTCGTCCTACAAGAATCAGGATGTAGCCACATCCTTAGACAATTAAATAAGAATTAAAATAAGAATTTAATTATTTAATTAAATTCTTATTAAATAGGAATATTTCTAATTAAAAAAAAAATTTACCTCCGAACGCTCGTCGTAATTGGCCTTACTGGAAGGGTAAAATAATAAATAAAAATAAATAATTTAAAGAAGTAAACGTTGCTGACAAATATTTTCATGAAATATGAAAATCGACTCATTAAAGATGATAGTCCGAAAAACAAAAATACAAAAAAAACGAATAAATTTTATATGGAAGCTCATTACAAAACATCAAGTTTACCGAGAAAAGAATATTATCCTTCCACAATTTTTGAAAAATCTCTATCTCTGTGAATAAAATTCGTCACTTCGATCAGGATAATGAAATGTGCATAATTGGTGAAACTTGAGAATTTCCAATTCCCGAATGATCCTCGTGGACTCACTTAGCCACAATTAGCTCTTGAAACATTCAGAGCAAACTTCTCACATGAAACCATTACCATTTTAACGATTCGAGGGTATATTAGGATATCTGCAGTGCATTTCACTCCAAAAATTTTCCTCAACCTTCCAGTTAGTGAGTTTCTCACCTCCGCAATCAATATATTCCTGAGAAAAAACTCGAATTAAACGTTAAACACTGACAAAAGTTGAAAAATCAAGTGAAGATAATTTAATCATAAAAATAACTAAAATCCGGGGCTCATTTTGTTAATGTGAAGGAGTTAATGTGAGTGGAAGGATGTCATTACGGATAGGAAGTGTTGCCCCTGGTAAAGCAGTAAAATGGATAAAAGTCTCGAATAAAGAGCTTCTCACATTAAACCTTTCCCATTTTAAATGTCGAGAGGTATATTAAGACTTCTCCGCAGTGATTTTCATCTGAAATTTTCTCAGCTTTCCGATGAGTCTATCCTTAACCCTCCACCGCTCTTCACTATCTTGATAATGCGAAAGAAAAATTCAGTGCTGTTATGAGAGCAAATTATCTTATAATTTTATGAAACGTTTTGTTGTTGTCGAATGCGTCTTGAGGGAAGAAGAAAATTTTGAAGTCCTCTTTTTTAATGGATTATCGTATCGATATATTGGTAAGTAAATCGTGCGCTGATAATATGTGTAACACTGTTCCCAAGTTTGTCCCGGTAGTCAGGAATAGTATTAACTTCGCCCGTTCCCATACTCGCATCTGATATATCCAAACCGTAAAAATGTGGGCGTCAGCTAGCTTTTTATGAACCAAAAGCAAAGGAAAACCAAAAGAACCGAAAGAGTAAGGGGTGGGGATTGCGTCACCTCACCGAAGGTCGGTAGAACCTCATCAACCCAAGAATTCCCAAAAATACACAAAACGAAGAGCACGAATAGACAGAACGAGTGGGGTTGAACCTCGTCCTCGTGACAACACAATTTCCGTAATGATTTCCAAAAATATCCAAAACAAGCGGCGATAATCTGCTATCGTAAAAACCCCGGCGAGAAGCTATGCGCCGATGACAAAAGGAACGGAAGTGGGAAGGCCCGAGTCGCTCAGGATGCTAGGTCGTGGAGAAAGGGCGATTGAGCACGGAGAAAGCATTTACGAAACTCGATACGTACGCTACGGGATAAGGATGGCAACCGGTGTGCGAATCCGGACCGAAGAATGCGTCTTCACGGATATCATCGCCGGGGACGGACATATCGGTGGCTAAACCGATCCGGTCCTAGCCTAGAGACCGATGTACCACTGCAAGGCATTGGGAGTGATCCAGGGGGCTCGAGAAGATTGGCAAAGAACTGTCCCGAGTGCCAGTCGAAGCGGCATTGCCCGAGTGAATGAAACGTACGGGGCCCCCACTACGGGCCCGTGAGGCTCTCATCCCCACTCTCGACTATAGCGACAGAGTGGGGCGCCGTACAACGGGGCCTACTGCCGCCGTTCATAGTGTCGATATCCCCGACATTAGCCTCTCCTGGAGCGCGCCGATTTCAAACGTCGTCAGTCGTCCGTCCGAACAACCCCTCTGGACCACCAGCCGAGTAAATGCCCACCACATCTAACGTGGAGTACTCATACGCAGTATGAGACCTACGCTACATAGGAATTGAGTAGAATTGTAGTAATGGTTTTTCCCCAAATTTGTCGATGTCCCCCACCCAACTATTTTAGAGGAGTGAAGCCTACCACACGGACCTCGATTGTGGTTTTAAAAAAACTGAAATCAATATTACTTATAATTTAATTTAAAAAATTATCATAACCTGCGACTGGTCTAAAATACAGTCTGACAGGGGGATAAATAATCGTTCGCTTGTAATTATCCAATAAAAAAATGCCAGATCATTCATTTTTGGTCGCCTTAGAAAACCAAAATGACAGTCGACTCACACTTGTAGAAAAAAAAAATTATAATCGTCACAAGCACGTCACCATACTATAACCTTATTTTAGACCCGCCGACTATGATTCCGCACTTATCATTAATCATTTGACCGGTATTTTTCTTATAATAGCACCACAATAATGGCCCACGGAAATGAGTTGATTACCTGACAATCTGATGTCACGGGTAATTGTGTTCAGGATCCTTCGATTCAGCTCGATTACCATTTTCTATCTTTCCCATGATTACCGACAGTGCACTATAGTTACATTTCAGTTTCAGTTTCAGTTTGGAATCAAGAAAAATTACTAGACGTGGGCCTCAAAGTCGTTCATAAAAAATTATTACAGTTATTTTTCAATTTTAAGACCATCCTAACTTTGGATTACGCCTTCACCGATTCATTAAATTTTTTCAGAAAAAATGGTTGTTGACAATTTTTCTTCCATAATTCTTGGATTGCACCTTTTTCATTCTAACTGTCGAGAGCTATATACTAAGATTTTTCGGCAGTTATTTCCAACCGAAATTTTCTTAGCTTTCCCACGAGCGGATGTATAACCATCCTTTTTTTTATCAGGATAATGGAGGGTAAAAATGGGATAACGTTAGAAGAGGTGGAAAAAAATTATATAATAATTGTTCCGAGTATTTTGTCGGTGTCACCAATCAAGAATTAGTCCCGATGGATTTTCGGGAAATAAATTAATAACGTTATTAATTATATTCTTGAAAGCTATTTGAAATTTGACACTCGTGCCTAACTGATGGAGGTAACTTCAATAACTTATTAAGGCACGGAAAAAATTATTACATTTAATCTTCAATTCTTAGCATCAATGAATTTGTTGGGTACGTCTGTTATGACACAGGTAATTGGAAAAAAACAGTCCTTGACAGGTTTCTGCTTTAATTATTGAAAAACTGTAGATTTAAAAATGGACGATCTTTGTGTTTTTTAGTTTTTCATTATTTGCGATCAAAGTTATTTCAAATTTTCAAAAAAATGAATCATGATAATTGTTTATGTTTCATTATTAAGACAATTGAATTATCGACATTTTTTACCGGCAGTTTGGCGCTGTGGACTGAGTCTATAGCTCTCATGCGGCAGACCCGGGTTCGCTTCCCACCGGTTACACTAGTGATATTCTAACTGGTATAAAAAGCCCTGATCAGTCGCCTGAATGATGTCTCCATAGAGATTCGGAAGGAGACGCTAAACAAATGAAAAAAAATATCAACATTTCTAGTCGTTGCTCATTCCTTGAATAAATATTGACTATTAAATTACGTCAAAGGCTAAGAACTTCAGGAACAATGTATCAAAAAATATAACAGTTTTCCACACAAAAAAAAAAATTGTGAACAGTATGAGTCAAGTCAGATTTTGGACAAGCTTTGTGTTCCCAAACCAAAAATACTCCAAGTCTGCCAAGTATTACCGTGAATCTTGTGGCTGTAGATGGAGCCCCCTGAAACTTAGAACTTCAGAGAATTGCTTATAGTTTGAATATTCGGTGGCTATAGTGAAGTCAGCATAACTTTTAACATGAAATGCTACCCCTACCACCTCCATTTGGCGTATGATCGCGTTACCCCCACTCCTTCGTTTGATGTTAAAAGGTATGCTAACTGAACCATAACAACTGAGTAGAATGCAAATTTTCTTACACAAAAAATTTGTTCATTCATAATCTATAAAAATGCGTCATTAATTAATTATTGATCATTAAATAATATTGAATTGATCCGTCCACCACCTCCTTAACACGGCAATCATTTTAAAAACAATTCTGGGGCGTTTTCCTCATGGCATGAGAACTTGATGCGAGTATAAGGATGTCATCTCCAAAGTAACAGAATTTCATTTATAAAGTCTCACCGAAAGAGGAGAACTCAGAAATACACATTGGTCGGATGAATGAGGTTCGAGTGTGCTTGGTGCTGTCGTGTGTGCAGCTCCTACAGCTCCTCAGTGGAGATCTCAAGTCGACAATAGGAAACTTCAAAAGCATCAGCCACCCCTCCACTTGCTCCCCGAAGAAAACGAGAGAGACTTGCACTCGTCGACGCTTGAGGCGTTCCTAACCCTTTTCTGCTTTACAATCCAGAGTGAAAAAAAATTGAAAAGAAAATAGTACCTGCACCGGGTCTTTTCTCAGACTCTTCCGGTACAGTTGCACTTGCCAGAATTCTTGTACATGAATGTATAGACCAGCCGGGGGAACCACGGAGAGGCGTTGACCGTTCGATGACTTTTGGATAACTTCCAATGTAGTTTTCCAGACATCGTTGCTCGCATTTTTCCCATATTTTGTTCGTAGTCGGATTCGTTTTACTGAATTTAGAATTATGACTTTATTAAAATTATACATATTGCTCTTGGTTTATGAAAGAGGTTTTCTCCAATCGAGCGAAGAATGTTTGCAAAGGGCTTTCTTAAACCAAAGCATTTTTTGCATCAGAATCCTTTTCACATTCTGCGATAAACTTCTCAACCGATTTTCCCCAAATTTCTTTCTCTTCGTTGTCTCTGCAGAAGTTACGAAATTTCCAGACTGACGGAATGACAGAAAACATTCGGAGATGACTTCTTAGAAATTTGTACAGGGGGCTGCAGTTGACAAGTCAAGAGCAAAGAATATTTTAAGAACTTCTACAAGAAATCTAGAAAACCTTGGTTTCAAAATAAAAAAAACTATCTCGACAGTCAACGGTCTGGATCAATAGAACCAGAGCCATTCATTATCATCTCGCAAATTCCCTCAAAAGGATGAATTTTATTCAATCCTGCCGATGCGATTGTGGCCATCCGAGCGAAGATCTTGAACATAGCCTCTGTCTATAGAATGTCCAAGACATGAACAAGCACGGTTTAATATGCTCAATTCTCTGCAAAGAGACATATATTTTCCACCATCCTCAAACCAAGCCTCCTCAAGATCCTCAAGAACTTAGACATTAAAATCATAGAAATCCTAACAAAATTTTTGAACAATAGGTAACGAAAACTATGAAAGTTTTCGAAGTCTCGAAAAAAAAACAGTTTCAACAGTTTCCATTTTAAACAGTTGGGAATTAGGTACGGGCAATGCGTTCCACATTTTTTAAGGTAGGACAGTGGGATTAATGGGTGGAAAGGATTCTTGGATCGGTGAGAATGCCTTCCCAATATATTATAGTTCACGAATAACTGAAGAAAAAATTCACATATTTACAGACCAGGAATCGAACCCGAGACCTTCCTCGAGTCTTCATGTGCTCAGGGGTCAGGGTTCTGAAGTTTCTCGTGTAATTCATAAAGTCCACACAAACAAATTTCCAGAAAACACATTGAAATATGCCTGATTTTTTTAAACCATGAAAGTAGCAGATAAAAAGATACAATCGATTTTTTGATTAATTCGAAAAAAAAGAGTGATGCCTACTAAAAACTAAAAACTAGCGTTTTGATAAGAAAAAGTATCAAGTCAATTTTCTTCTCGTTGATTTGCGATACCCTATTTGTATAGAGGTTTTTTAAAAAATCCAAAAATGGAGAAAAAACACCCAGTCTGATGAGCGAAGGAAAAAAAGGACATCAGTAGATGCAGCAGCAATGCACTTGGCGTGGTTTGTAGGATGAAGACAAATTGTTGGATTAATATGTGCCATCTAGAATAATACAAAGAAAACCGCGCCAAGTATGGCGGTGCTGCATTTGCTGATGTTCTGTTTTTCCTTCACTCGTCAGACGTGGGGTTTCTTCCTCCATTTCCCGATTTTTTCCCAATTGTCTATGCAAATAGTGTATTACAAAGCAACGAGGAGAAAATTGACTGAGTACATTTTCTAATAAAAATGCTAGTTTTTGTTTTTATGGTAGATAATATTTATTCCAAAGTAACATCAAAATTGCAAGTTTCCTTATAAAAAAAATTCAAAATCTAAGCTTTTAATTTACTGCAACAAACTAATTAATCAATAACACATTTTTGTAAATGATAGATTTATTGTATTAAATTTTAACCCTTTTTCTTTCATTAAAATATGTTTTAATCAATCTTCTTTATTCTAGTTCTTCAAGCAACCGTCATTTTTCTCGATTTTGCCGGGATGGGCTTAGTTTGAAATTTTCAACTTTCAGTTTACATAGAGGGTTTCTCTCTAATAGATTGAGATTTTTTTTCCAGTAATTTTTGTAGTTAAAATCTCACAAAAATTATTTTGCTATTTCGTAAGCAGGGCGCAATCTGTTAGCAAAGTAACAAATACTGTGTACTTCCCTCCTTTTTACTTAAAAATTGTTTGAAAATATCTTGAATGGGTGAAGTAAAAAATATTGAACCACACAACGAAAATATTTATGTCACTTCATAATTCTTAAATTTTCTTCGATTTTTACGTAACGGATTTAGCATTTCATGATAACGTTTTTTGTAACAATAAATCTCTTCATTTTATGTTGTCCTGAGGATGGGGTTTTTTAAATTCAATATAAAAATATGGCTCGAGAAATGGCTTTTCTTATTTTATTTTCAAACATACATTGAATTTTCAATCAATTATCAATTATTGCTGACATTATAACCAATTCTCAACAATGAATCTCACACCGTTAGAAACCCTAATTAAACAAGTAACGTGACCGATCGTTTCTACACTTTTTTCCATGTGTCTTCCTTTCACAATTAATTATTTTTTAACACAGTATTCCACTACTAAATTCAACAATCACCGTAGGATAACGGCTACAATCATTGATACAGAATATTGTCCACGACAAACGATGAGAAACGACGAACCCCTCCATTCACACGGTTCTATTTGGAACGAAAAACTGTTACATTAGCACCTTAAAAATTATCCGGGAACATCGTATTATTTCGCTAGAGATCCATTAGTTTTTATTGAGGATCAACCAACAAATCGTGAGACCTGCAAATTATACAGTTCTGTTACGGAAATTTTCTGTTTTATAGTAAAAATTGCCACACGTTGGTGAAATTTTTTGTATGAATTATAGTTTTTCCTTTCCTCCTCCATATAAACCCCCGGGAAGAGACGTTTGCGCTTCGTTAACTGTGCCGAGCACAGTAATTTTTATTGAATATTCCTCTCCATATATCTGAGTATGTATCCGTATCCAATGGCGTGTTTTCTCACGACGAACGCAATAAATACAAAATTCAAATGTTTTGATACATAAGTATGATCATCTAGTTTTTTCTACTTTTTTCCATTTAATTTTCAATAAATCTTAAAATAGTATTTTTCTATACAAGTAAAAAAAGTAGTTCTTAACGGGTGTCAGGATTAAGACCCGAGCCACAGGCGAGGCTTGTAATCACACGAGTTGGAAGCTGCTTTTTTTTGTGTAATCGAACAATATTTTGCGACAGTAGTGAAAAATAGGACACATTTTTTACGCTTCGCTCGACAATAGTGAAAAAAAGTGCTCTTTTTTTACTTGTTTCATATATAATTCTATATAAAAAAAAATATCTAGATGAAAATGGACTGATATACTATTTCGTACGGTGAGAAGATTTTCTCATACTCGACTATAGAAGAATCAAGAAGGGTCACACCAGATCCAGCGAAGGTTGGCCTATTTCAAAAGTTCGGTTCTTGTTCGACAACCGGGGACTTATCACATCCGTACCATATCAGGTGTGAAGTACTTTGGTAGACCTGGGCCACGTCAGATCAGTTGACTCCAGACCTGACAAGGCAATCTTCTAAGGCCCTAATGCGGTAAACATGAATTTTCTATATGCAGCAAATCAATAATTGCTAAATCATTGATTATAATGATGATTGTAGATTATTATAGCACATTGAGAAGAGTTTTCAACATGATTAAAAAAACGAAGAAAATTCTCTATATTTCTATTAGCGGTCACCCGTCCCTGTTATTATTCGAGCTCGCTATTGCCTATTTTTGATGATCAATGGAGTCCCGTCTATCCTGTTTTTTTTTCCAACGTCTTTTCATTTATTAGCAACGTTATTTACATAGTGCTATAACTTGAAACCTAGATTAGAAAGACTTTTCTATCTTTATTAATTTTAGTAAACTTATGGCCCATTTGTGACTCGAGTTTATTTCTTAATTGCAATATTTTTTTTCTCAAGTTTATGTAATTTTCAGCTACTAAATTAAATAAGAGAAATACGTAACTTTCCGATGGGGTTTAAAAATAAAAAAAGAAGTGCTGATGTATATATTTTTTGAAAAGCACAATTGTAGCCCCCGCCTATCCTGGTCTGCTGCAATTATTGAGTGTATGCATTAGTATGGGCTGTATAGTAATCGGCTCGTATAAGCCGATGTCCATTTACTCATCTAGACGGGTTTCTGTATAGTAACACTCATGAATTAAATTAATTATTATTGATTTTTGTCCCTAATTGACAATAATTACTCATTATTTTCATTATTCGTTCTAATGTGCTATTAATACTCAATAATGGATTATTTAATTAATTATCGTTGCTAATGACCGTGATCAATCAAAAATAATTGTAGCAAATAGTAACAATAATTTTACAATTATTATTAACTATAGCCGGTATGCTATAGCTCTACTTTAGCAAGACCTGATCCGGTATAATCAGCAATTACATTGTCCGATATGCCACACTTGAGCCTGAGTCAAGCCTGATAAGGTATGCCTAAGCTTCACCGTACTCCGACATACCATATTTCGGCCAGATTAAGGCGTGATGGGGAATTTTTAACCAATCTGACCCGGGTTTACGCCAAGATTTCTAGTGGGACAGATTCCAAAGACCGTAGTTATTTATTTATATCAAGAATGTCTTATTGAATTAACCCAACTTAGATCAATTTATTAAAAATGTTTGAGCCTGAAAAATGAAGATATTCTAACACAAAAACCACTAGACTTGGTTGACGAATTCAATTTCTTCTTGTTGTACTCCACTTGCTCCCTATTTCGGAACAAGTATTAATGTACGTGGCGAAGGGTTTCTTTTCGTAGACCAATATATTATTTTCTTGTCAATTTTTAAATTATTAATTTTATGAGAAGAGATTTGCAAAAAAATCATTTTTGTCCGCAGTGGACTTCTACAGAAGTTAAAACGCTCCTTTCTCTTTAATAGCTATTAATTCCAGGCCTTGATAATGACTCGAGATAGAACGAAATATGAAAATATAAATCTAGGGGATAAGAAGAATGACCGGGGCTGAGAGAAGTTGGTTAGTACATCGGAGTTGGAGAAAACTTGCTTACCCCTTTCTATCTGTTTCCATGACTTGGCAACTGTCTTACCACTTGGCTCACTAACTACTGCCGCCCGAAATTTATTTATTCCATTTTTTTTTACTTTGTCTGCCCAAGTCCTCTTTTACGTTTTATGGCACAGGATCAAATTTTCTGGGGCTGTGGTTCATTCATTTCTATTTTCAGACTTGTTATGGTGGAATATAAATCTCGATCCTATAGTATCTGATAATCCCGTTGAATATCCAAAAATGGAAATGGAGTTGTTTGGACGATGCATAAAAGTGCGATTAAACCGGGGGGAAAATGTTTTTACTGTTAGGTTTCCACGTTGATTATTTGTTTTTCTGTTTTTCAATTTTTATTTTCACTCTCGTAAATCGTAACCAATGAAAAATGAACTTCAACGGGAAAATTGAATGCACGGGGAAAAGGATATGAATTTTTAGGTCCGATTATTTTCATTATGGGCTTTCAACGTAGCTGTACTGCATAAAATATATTTTTTACGACACTTTTTTCATCACTTTTTTCCTCGCCAGGTTGTAACTGTTCACTACCGTTGGAATGAAAAATTTTGTTTCAGTGGAAATACGTAACACCTGTGCGTACACGAGGAGGATATACCAAATGATGATGAGTGTGCGGTCGTAGCTGATATATTTCATGTATCGGAGTGAAATCAGGGGAAATATATCCTTGTTAAATTAAGGAAAATGGTGGAAATCTGTTATCGATAGGTAGAGAAAAATTCAATAGATCGTTTTATTTTCTTTTTTGAACTACATTTTCTTTGATAACAAATGGATGATAAAAATTAAATAAAAATAAACTTGAGTATCATATTAATGGGAAAAAATCAAATAAATTGAAAACAAACTTTCGCTTATGGGAATTATTTGATGTGAAAAGAGAAAAAAAACGTAATATTAAGCAAAGTTTTTCTCTTTTTTTTCACATCATGTTTCTTTCTTTTCATTACAGTGGATCAACTATCGCATGAAATTTAAAGTTTTGTAAAAACTACAAAATAGCTACGGAGAAGAGTATAGGATTTTTATAATCGTCATTTCCGGGTTTATTTAGCAACCGTTTTAGTTTTCTAAAAATAGTATATTACGCTGAAGTGTAAAGGTCATTTTTCAAAATCACTATTTAATCCACTGTTTTATGTGAACATTCACTAATTAAAAATCGAAGATTTGGAAACTGTTCTACTGGATGTAAACAAAAGCCGAGAAATTGTTGTACCCGTATTAGAAAATGATCAACTATTTCGAGGCAAATTTAGTTATTTTACAACGACAAAGACTGTTATAAAATAATACTAAATTACAAAATGTTATTTGGATGATGTTCGTTTTGAATTGTTCTCTCACAATTTAGTTGAAAAATTTTCATTCTGAAAATGTTTATTCTAAAAATTTCAGTTGACATGTCTTTATTGATTTTTACAATGTTTCATGTGAAATTGAGAAAAGTTTTAATTTCTTCTATTAAAAGAATTAACAAAAGTGTTCTCATACATTGAAATGCATTTTTCAATTCCGTTGAAGTTGAAAATAAAAGATAAACTGAATTAAATATAAATTTTTTCCTGTAAAAACGAAGAGAAAAATTTTTAACATCAAATAAAATGTTTTGCACCAGCCACCAGAATACCATTGAATTCCGGAGTTTCACGAATGTAACATACTGGCTTTCCTCAGCAAATATCGTGTACATGTCTGACAGGAGTGTACAAAGTCCTGAGGATAAGTTCCCAACCGAATGAAAGCAACACAACTAGACTTTCTCAGTACTTCCCACCGAAGCTTGCCCGGGTATTATCCGAACTTTGAACTCAATGGCTTCTTGTACTTTATAATTAATTTCACAACCAAGAATATAATCATTTAAAAAATGCCCCAAATTACTAGAGAAATAGGAAATTCAGTCAAATTTGGGTTGTTTAATATTTTTTCGTAATATCCTAATTCCAGAAATCATTTATAAATATCGAGCATAAACTAAAAATAAAATCAATCATAATTTCCATAGCAATAAAAAAGCAGAATGAAACCAATTAAAAAAACAAAACGTCAGATTGCAATGAAAAACGATATAATGGAAGTACAAAAAAGATTACATAAAAATCGGTCTAAAGCAAAGCATTAGGCATAAATTCTCAAATAAATTGAAAGTAAATTGAACATCAGTTAGCAACAAATATAATGAAATGAGGAAATTCATACTTGAAATAAATTAATTCTTCACATTTTATTGTAAATAAAACAATACGGAATTTAATTATTAATAATTGGGAACACATTATTAAAACTAAAAGAAATAATAATAATAAAAGCACTTTGGAGGTCAGCACTATTGCAGAACGATTAGGACTTAATTGTATCGCTTAGCTTACTGGGTGGTCTTTGAGGTGATGTCGGAGCCCTCGAGGATCATCCACGGATCTTATATATAGAAAATATTTAAAAATATTTAAAAACCCCTAGGGAAAGTGGCGTCTTCATCGCCCGGGAGGATGGTACTCCATTCTGCACGTATTAGCCATGTTAGTTACGGGTTCGCAAAATAACTGCGAACGTACGGTATCATCATCATACGCCGAATAATGCAAATCTCTCCTTGTCATCGAGAATCGATTTGTCGAGATGGTGTGAGTTCTAGGGACTACAAAGCAGTCGCTGGAAGAGCGGTTGCAACAAGTGGTGGACAAGACTGTCTTCCACGCTGATCCCAACCGCCTGGTTTGCACCATCAGTGCCTGTATCGGATTAGATGCCTTCAGCAGAGCGGATTGAAATTTTAGGGAGTACTTTATGGTTAAGTTCGTCCTTTTATGGCGAAGACTCCAGCTCTTGAAGAACATCATCGGCAACGCGCGCGATTCACCCTAGTCATTCAGAAGGAAGTTCAAGCGGCGGTACCGGGTTCAGATAGCATCAGCGCCTTTTGGTGCAAGAAGTTTACCTTGGTTTATAGCCATCTGGCTCAAATTTTTACATCCTTCATCGATGGTAGTGTCTTGCTTCCTGAATGGTTGTATTTTTGTAGCTCACTGATGTCCCAAGCTGTCGTCTTGCAGGGTACTGGTAGATGCCAAGGCCCCAGGCCTGGCGATGGAAGACGTCATGTTAACCATATTTTCTAAATGAACGACTTGAAGTCATTTGCCTCAGGAGAATAGCAACTGAAGCTTCCGCTTAATGTTGTGGCAGTGTAATCACGAGCGGTTGGGATGGGTTATATAGGTTAAACAAGTGTGCAGTTTTCCACGTGAAGATGGGGAGGTTGGGGGTGGGGTAGAAGAGGTGCAGCTCGTAGATGGAAGCGTCATTGGGCGCCTTAACGTCAAGTAGTTGCATAAACATCTGGGCTTCAATCAGCGATATGTTTTGGATGCTAAAGTGGTTAAAAAGTTTCTTCGTGAGGAGTATAGTTAGCGGTTTCGGAGAGCTTGGAAGTTCGAACTCTCCGGAAACAACAAGGTCGTGGCGAAAAATATGGTCGCTATTCCACGAACATCCACAGGAGCCTACATCGTCGATTTTCGAGTCCGCGTGTGTTCTTCCCGCGTGATAGTGGAGGCCGTGGGGGACTTAGCCTAGTCTCCTAATGAGCGCTGGACCCTCAGGGTAACCTGTGACGTGATGAATGGCTTGGATCCTTCCTGGAACTTATGCATGCTCAGGAATTTCATGAGATTTAAACCTTTCTCTATAAGGCGGCGGATACCGCAGCTGACGCTTTCAAATCGGCATTTCATCCTGGCCGGGATGGTCAGCTGGCTGATCATTTATTGGCCAGGATGACTATATCTTGGCGAAGAGCCCTCATCAAGGAAACGGAGTAGTCCATCTTCCTTCGCGTACACGTTGATAAGCACAGACGTGGTATATTCTTACACCCTGTAGAAGAACAGGGTTTGCCCATTTACCTGACCCTCATTTTTTAGGCAGCTCGATTGATGTCTGAAACCGAGGGCATAACGCGACTTTAAGAGTGTTGTATTACCATCTGCTGTACTCTTTTGGGATAGACCGGACGCTCATTCTGCCTTTCACTCCAGAAGATATTGAAACCATTGTCCTGAATGAAATGTGTAAGATTGACTGGAACTTCTCGTTTGCGTCTATTAGGTCCGTCGCTGCGATGAAGCCTGATATTGTCCTCTTCAACTTTGCAAAGAGAATCATTTATGTAATTGAGAGTGGGATATCCCAGGTAGGGATATCTACTCAAATGAAGTAATGATTACTATTAATTACTACTTGATAATTGTCGTAAGCTGAATATTATAAATAATATAAAGTGAAAAAATTGTTTGAAAATTTCAGGAAAAATCAAATTATTTTCCTGCAGAAAATAAATCCATAACTAGTACTTCAGAATGGCCGTAATTTTTTTTGGACAATAAACATGCCTTTTAAAGAATTGATTTTTTAGTCGAAATATTTTTTTCATCACGCTGTGTCGGAAAAGT
>JAPYZM010002278.1:0-18232 GCA_030522845.1 Psyttalia concolor
ACACGGCGTGACAGTGGAGTGAGCACCACTCTCACTGTCCGTTATGGTGCGGTTAGGTACATTAACCTCACAAGACCTCGAGAAAAAAAACACACACACGCACACGCACACACACACACACACTTGACGTTAGTGGAGGAGCTTCAGGGAGTCATCCCGACTGAGAAGCAGTTTAGAGAAATCCAACGTTCAACCAAGGGTGCGCAGGGTGGGCTCCCTAATATGACCAAACTCTATTATCCCAGGCAGGAACTCCTCTGAAAGGAGTAAATTCTGCCATTGAATCCCATCGAGTTAAAGCCCCGATCGCCAGCGTTGGCTCCTTGGATTCCCGCAAGAGGCAATTATCACGTTCTCTAAAGGTGGACTCCTTGGCCTTACGTGTTACAAGGGAAGATGCACAGCAGTATGCCCATCAAGTAGCGCTGAGTACGAGCACGAAATGGGATACGTTGTGGGATAGGCATGAGCAACTCATTGTTGACCTCATTGCCTCTATGAAAGAGAAACAGAGGATCAACGCTCATGCGAGAGAGTTGGTAAACTCCATTAGCATCTTGATAAGGCGCCTGAGGCAAAGTGGAGCGCACACAGAGCAGGTAAAGTTCTTGCCCATCGTAGCGGCCGTTTTCCTCGCCAGCAGGACGCTGTAACATGCTATTTCAGTTTATGGAGACCGTTTGGTAGTTCCCATTGATTTCCAGGCGAGAAGTTAACCTGCGAGCGACAATCACATTTTTATTTTGATATTGATTTTAATAGTTTTTTTTCATGTTTTATTTTTGTTTATATTGAGCCATAATCGCCGCTCACCAGGTTTGGAGTGGAAATGAAGGCCTTCGCATCATCGTGGGATGTTCCGGGCATTCCTTGGCAGCATTGGGAGGGTAGGCAATGTAAATGAGCAGTCAGCCTGTTTGAATTTCCCCGCTCACAAGGGACTTCATGGAGGATCCTGCAAACGTTGCCAGCTCCTGGACTTGGAAATTTCGGGAATTAAATAATGGACTGATCGAGAGTCAAATATCTCCTGGACTGACGTTTGACGTCCAGGGAGATATTCCATTATTTAATAAATTGTTGGTGAAAATTTCTTGAGATGAAATTTCCTGTGCCTAGGAATTGCATCTTTAAAATTATTAAGGAAACTGTATGGGGACACCTGTGGGTTTCTTGAGATAGAAGTTAAGTTGTTATTGGAGCGATTCTGTTATATCGGCCAATCCGAGTAGAGCTTCTATGGTGCCGAATATATCGGGCCAGCTGGGGGGGAATTGCTAACCGATACCATGTGGATTGTACCGGTGTCGGGCACTTCTCACCGGGGATCGTACTGCGCAGATCATTACTTGCGTTGCTGTGTGACTTAATTGAGTCTTGAATTCATCGTCGGTGAAATCCTTCAGAACCTGCCATTTTGAGGAAGTTTCTTCTGTAGGAATTCGAGAAAACGAGTGAGCGGTGGATTTTTATCATTACATTCTTTTTTGTGAAGATTTTCTTGATGAGGAAATTCGATGGATAATTAATTAGTTTTATGGCATTGACGCTTAACGGACGCTGATCATTTGTTTTGTCTTCATCAATTAATTATCCTCAATTTAGTTGGAATTTCAACAGTGAATCCCGATTTGATTGTTTGTAACGATTATTTTGTATGTTTTATCAGCGATTGATTCTCGCTCTCTGTTTTCCTGTAAATTAATTTTGTATTTGATTGAATTATTTAATGCGTAATTATTCCGGAATATTGTATGACGGAATTAGTTTTTTTTTTGTTATGTGATTTCGGTCATCGAATGATTGTTGTTCGAATAGTCGGATGGCAAACATGTTTTGAGCGAATTTTTGTACGAAGAAAAGATATAGTGTTTAACGACGCGTGAGAATATTTATGTTATATAGCCGTGACCTTCAGTCGTGGGTTATTGTGTCCTGAATATTTCTTTATTTGATATTGTTCCCTTTTCATAATTGTACTCACATATTCCATTTCATGAAATTATATAATTTCTCTCCACATTGGGTGCACACACTCAGTTCTTTGAGTAATTGTAAATTCCAGTACTGGTAATTAATTTGATTAATTCTTTGTACTGGTAGAATTTATTTTGTATTCTACCTGTTCGAATATTCATTTATTTATTTATTTATTTACTCTTGACGTATTATTAACTTATTGCGACTATTGTTATACTTTTGGACTTTGTAGTAGGGAATTTGTCAGGTCATTTTTATGTTACTCTGTTCATTATTTTTTCTGTCATTGTATTCATTTAATTAATGTAACGAGCGACTGAGTGAGGGAAATTAAGACGAGGATTTTGTTAAATTGATTTTAACTTTGATTTTAAATAGAACATTCAGTATTTCACTAATTGTTGTTTTTATTAAATCGGAATTGTTCATCCTCGCAATTTGAGTTTAGTTTTCGTCTTTGCGCAATTTGGATTTAGACCCGGTTATTTCAGAGAATGGTTTGAGAACAGTTTTTTTTTTTGTTGGAACCCAGCTCCCTCCGCGGCGTTATACTGAGCTGTTCGCTGTTCTTTTGAGTTTATTGATGCAATTCAATTTTCGGTTTTTGTGCTTTTTGACAGAAAACGTTCTAGCGCTCAACTTAGTTATGATTTATCGAACGCCGAGGGATCCATGTTTCGTCATCTCTGTTGGGTGATGCGAAATACGTCGCAATGCAAACGTTTACTGAGGGCTACCTCAATGGACTCAGAGCCTGAGGACAAGAGCTCTGCTCTCTCTGACAGTAAGGCTTTCGCGGTGAAGAGGAAGTAGCGAGAGTCGCGACCGACGGACAGTGGGGACCTAAAAAAAGGAAGGAGGAAAGTGAAGTGAAGGTCGCAAAAGCTTTGGTTGATAAACAGTCAGCCCAACCAGTCAAACCAACTGAGTGGGAGGAGATGAAGCCCAACACCAAAAGGCAGTAAGCACAGCTCGTGAAGCCTAAGGCCAGTAAACCGAAGAAGTGGAGGGGACCAGTGGTAAGACCCAATGCCCTAATTGTGTGCCCCAAGGAGAAAAAACGGTACTCGGAAGTGCTCAAACCGGTGAAGGAGCAGATGACCTGCTGAGCAGGTTCGTGGCTACGTTGACAAAATCTGCAGAATAACGACGGGTGCAGAGATCAATGAAATGCTTCAAGTGCTGGCAGTATGGTCAGCCCGCGACTCGATGCAAAAGCGCAATCGACCACTCAAAGCTTTGTTAAGTATGGAGAGGACGGATACAAAGCTAAGGACTGTGGGAAGGAGTTTCGCTGTACCCTGTGCACCGAAAGCGACAGTTCAGAGAATGGTCCCCATATTGCCGGTAGCAGCAAATGCCCAGTGTACAAAGAGGCACGCCGGAAGCTCGGTAATAAAAGGCGATTATAGACCACTGCGAACCCATATACGATTTGCTTATGCAAACAGTGCCAGAACTAACAGCTGACACCGTACTGATCTCTGAGCCATATCGACTCCTGAACACTCAACCTTGGGCTGCCAACGTGCTGAAGATGGCTGTCATTTGGTCCTGCAGTGGACCCCCATTCCGGAGCGGTGCTTGCAGCACAGAGAGAGGCTTTGTGAAGACTAGACTTTGTGAGAAGGTTGGCGGAATTTATTTCCACAGTGGTTGTGCCCCACCTAGTCTCACAATTAATGCGTTGACCGACGTCCTTGACCCACTGTCGGAGGATGGGAAGGAGCACTTTTCCGCTGCGATAGCTGGGGATTTCAACATCTGGGCGGTCGATTGGGAAAGGCAGGAGACTACCAAGAGAGGTCAAGCTGTGCTGGAGGTCATGCCATTTCTAGACATGATCCTATTCAACACTGGGAACGAACCGACCTTGATAAGAGGACAGGCGAGCTCAATTGTGGATCTTATCGTCGTGAGGAGCAACCTCGCAAGGGGGAACTGCTTCTGGGAGGTAGCTGAGATCTACCCAGGAAGCGACCCCCGTGCGATATCCTGGAAGGTGTCCACCGGCCAGAGGCATGGACCTGTACCAGATGAGATTAGCGCAGTAGGCTGGAAAGCGAGCAGTTCAGTGGTGGAATAACACCATCGCTGAACAGCAGAAGGAGCGCAACTGCGCAAGAAGAGCATCCCAGCGTACTCGGAAGAAGTCCAACTTCGATGAGTTGGACATGAGATATGAAAAGTCGCATCTTAAGCTTAATAAGATCATCAAGCGCAGCAAATCCTATTGCTGGATTGAGTTGATCGCCGAAGTAGACAGTGATCCGTGGGGGTGGCCGGACAGGGTGGTAATGGCGCGCTTCCAAATCCAACCGATGCCCTCGCCGACGTGCCCTGACCTCTTGCGGAAAATTGTCAAGATGCTCTTCCCTGAATATCCGGAACTTCAGCAAGCAAACAACCAGGGGAACAAGTTGGTGATTTCCCAGATCACAGAGGATGAGCTAATGGAGGCATGCGGGAGAGTTGGGAACACTAAGGCCCCTGGCCTTGATGTAATCTCCAAAATCGAGCTCAAAGCTGCTATCCAAGCGCTCCCGAACCTATTCTTGGCCGTGTGAAATGCGTATCTTAAAAAACGTACCTTGCCTGTCAAGTGCTCCCTGTCAAGTTGTTCCCAAAAGGGAAGAAGCCACCGGAGGAACGGTCATCCTATCGTCCAGTCTGCCTGCTGGACATAGCTGGCAGGATCTTCAAACGTTTTATCTAAAAAAGAATGGAAGCGGTCGCCGAACCGCTCCTGGCCCTTAACCAATATGGATTTCGGAAAGGCCGATCGACACCCGACGCCAGTAACCTCGTCGTCGATACTGCTAGAGAAGCGATCGCAGGAGCGAGATGGCATGGGGGCACGAAGAAATACTGCGTAGTGGTCACTCTAGATATAAAAAATGCCTTCAACTCAGCCAGGTAGGATTGCAATATGGAGGCTCTCATGAGATTCAACGTGCTTGAGTATCTGAGGAACATGGTGGGCAACTACTTCACCGGAAAGGTTATTAGGTACGATACAGAAGATGGTCCCAGAAACTACAAAGTCACTAGAGGAGTGCTTCAAGGCTCAGTGCTGGGTCCTCTGTTGTGGAACATCATGTGTGACGATTTGTTGAAGCGAAATATGCAGCTGAACGTGAAACTGGTAGCGTTCGCAGGTGATGTGGCTATAGTCATTCTAAGGAAACACCTTGAAGAGATTGAACTTGCTTCCGATAGGACCTTTGAAGTAGTGCGCAAGTGGATGGGCACAGTGGACCTGAGCCTAGCAGAAAACAAAGCTGAGACTATGCTGATCATGAGTAGGAAAGCGGCAGAAACAATCACGCTGCAGGTTGGGGATTATGAACTCACTTCGCAGCCGTATATTCGGTACTTGGGCGTGATGATTGATGCCCGGCTAAGCTTCAAGCCGCAAGTGGAGCATCCGACCACCAAGGCATCCAGTATTTGCACGGCCCCGTTACGGCTGATGCCCAATATCGTAAGTGTAAAAGCAACAGAGACAAGCATTGCTGACGTCGGTGACTACTTAGGTACTCACATATGGCATCTCCATCTGGGCGGGTGCGCTACAGATGCAAGCAATGAGGCGGAAGGTGGCTTCAGTATCCTGGCTGAGTGCGCTCAGAACATCAAGTGCTTATCGTACTATGTCTAAGGACGCGGTGTGTTTCATCGCCGGAATGGTATCAATAGAGGAGCTAGGTGAGGAACAAAGATCCCTCTTTCGCCGAAAGTGCGCAGAGACATTGAGTTCTTAAGTTCACAACACGGAGGAAGGACGGAAGAGCATCCACAGATGGCAACAAAAGTGGTACGCCTCGCTGAAGAGAAGATGGACTCGCCGCCTGATTCCGCAAGTGGGTGTTTGGCTCAACCGTAACCATGGAGGAGTTAATTATTACCTTACCCAGATGCTTTCATCACATGGATGCTTTCGGGCGTATTTTCATAAATTTAATCATAAGGATTCTCCCGACTGCCCCACCTGTACAGGTGCTAATGAAGACGCGGAGCATGTGTTCTTCGAATGTTCACGATTTAGATCGAGCCGGTCAGAGTGGGAGTCCACACTTGGGGGCAGGATCCTACCCGAGAAACTAATGGAAGTAATACTGTCATCGCAGAAAGCCTGGGATGTAACGGGCGACTTTGCGACAAAAGCCATGAAGGAGCTCCGTGAGGAAGAGCGCCGCCGAACGAACGCCATGTAGGAGAAAAATCTACGGGAACCTTCGTGCCACGCCCAACATCTGCTCGCTAAAAAACATGGAGGGAACATTTCATGAAATGACAATTTTCTTCGGGGTGAAACCAATCACTTCCTATCAAGAAGTTAAAAAGAAAACATCCCAGGAGTTGAGGATAACAATATCATTATTCGAGTGAGTAAATGGGCAAAATAGTAATAATCCCCATATAAGAAAAAAATAATAATAATGGACAGCTGTTGGGAGGCAAATCGGTCCTATCCTCAGCCTATGCATGCCGCTGTGGATCCTACACTGTACCGCATTTGCACCCCTATAGAACATCAGAATTCACATAGGAAACCACAGAAAAACCATGTCGGTACAGGTGGTCACTCTATTAGTGACCTTCGGCTCGCCGGTGCCTTCGGTTGAAAAATTCGCATCCACTGGGATTTGAACTCACAACTTTCCACACAGTAAGCTCGTTCCTAGCCGTTTCGGCCACCGACGTCGATATTTGGCACTGCCGATTCACTGCTGAGAGGTAGTATCGTAAAAGAGACCACTGTGCCTGGCCAAGGTTTTACCCTCAGGGTGGGTCGCCTCTTGGCGATAGCGTTACAGGGGGTCGAGAGGTGGGAAAGGAAAATCCATGAAAACCCGATAGGTTGTACATGCCGGAAGAAGTTTTTTTTTCAATGTCCATAGTAGTACAAGCAATTTATTAACTTATTGAAGAAAAAAATTATTTAACATTTGTTTCATATATAATCATTCGGTACATTTTTTTATGACCAGATACGTTTAAATTGGTATATTAAAATTTTTTAGGGATTATTCCGATATGCATATATGTAAGGTCGATAATAACTATTTCTTCCATATTTTTGACGGGCTTCCTGTCGATATCTGAACAACGGTCTGAAGACAATATCCTCGGCGACAACCATATCCTCCAAAGTATATGGCATCTATAAATTTTGATAACAAAATCATATTCATAAATAAACGTAAAAATTCCCCAATGTCAACATTTTAAAATATATAATGCGATTATAATTACATTGCCATTTTCCACATTTTTTGCGATCACTTTACCTCCGCCTTGGGTTCGTCCGGTAATCCTGCTAACGACTCAATTGCAACTGGCAGAAGATTTGCTAACAGGGGACTCGCTTCTGTTGGATGGCTGTCAGATTTCGGATCGACAATGGGTACGAGAGGCACCAAGAGTCCTTGACCAACATCCAGAGCGCTAGTGATATTGGGCTTCAAAACTATATCTGGCATGGTTTCACAACTCCGTGTTATTTTGCTATTTAAATTTTGGGCACAGCGGGATGAATCCTGGAAAAATATTATTACATGCTTACTGTATCAAGTTAACACATTACATTTGAAAACACTGTAACGAGATTTTTCTCGTTACGAGGTCAAACCTCTACAGAACACGTAGAGACAGCCTCTAAAAAGCTGAGAGTGACATCTAGGTGCGGCTGAATAAGCCGGCGCTAGGTATAAAAGACCAACAAACCTATGACAGACTGAAGGCATAGCAGTTTGGTGGAACTGTGACCCCGGATGGTCTAGAGGACACTAGTAGACTTTCGCTACTTTAGAATTCGCCCAGCATGTGCTAGGGGAATAGGGATCGACGTATAGGCCGTCCAACTGGGCGATTCTATAGGCTACGTCAAAGTAGACTGGGGACCAACGTAGCCAGGTGAGAGGACTGGCCCCTCCGTGATCCCGTCGATTTGATTGGTGGTTATGAGGTAACGGACGACTCGTGCCTGCCGAGATAGCCAGACTAGGAGGGAGACCCCAGTAAGATTTCGAGGCAGTCGAATGCGGGCGCTTCGCGAAAGCGGTCGAGGGAGTCGCTCCGGAGACTATCGTGGTAGTTAGCCTGTATAAGGCTACGGACAAGGGGCGTTGGCCCACCATTACGCGGTGTATAAGCGGTGTTGGCGAGCATAAGGGGATGCCCTGCATCCCTTGATAGGCACTAAAAGAGTTGCTTCGACTCCCAAAGTGACGACGTGGGGTAGCTCGCCGTTATCCTACTCCGGATAGAACGAATTGGGGACGCGTGAATCCGTGGTTCGGGAGTGAATATTCTCCTGAAGGCCCGAACATGCGCCACCATTTCTAGAAACCGGAAATGGTGACTCGCGATGACCGAAGCCGTAACTGGTAGTCATAAATGTGGCAGATCGAGAAGTGGTTAACATGTCCCACTCTAGCCGGGTCGGCATTCTGACGTCCCAGGCTCTGAGGAGTCTCGGCTGATTCGCAGGTAACCCTGCAAGCCTCCAGGGTGGAAATACCCTGGAGGAGAAGGAACAGAGTGAGCTGGAAAAGCCCCTCTGGACGAGAACGAATAATCGTTCGTAAGGACCTGCTGTAAAAGGATCGGAAGGCGGCTTGAAAAGGCCGATGATGTGGTAGATGTACTCCCGGTAGACCTCGCCCACTCTACCATAGCACACTGAGCTGACTGGGCAACCGATTGTCGAGCCACGCGAAGTCCCCTCAGTTGACGAGATTTCCTCAGGGGCTAGTTTTGTTGAACCTCCCGTAAAGGTTCGGCTGGCGCCCAACATTTTGTGTGTTAGAGGCAGTGCGTGAAAAAATAGTTTTGATATTTTCCTGGCTGAAACACGCCGGCAAAATATCCATTATAGATGGCCCCCAACGGGGACCACGCTATTGGAGTAGAAGTTCTCCTCATAAGGTGAGTGAAAATTATCTGTAAAGATAACACAGGAGAGCCAAGCGATTGGTATCTGTCGAAGCAGTTATCTGGGCAAGATAATGCGAGAAGCAAATAAAGCTTCTGGAAAGCGCCCGAATTAGGCTATTTTTTTTTTTTTTTAAAGAATAACCGAATTCGTACAGAAAGGCGTGATTTCGTCGCATGGCGATCTCTCCTAAACCCGAGAATCTGTTTCTGCCCCACGCGCGAAAAGGTAGCCTTGGGTGACGGAGCAGTTTGCCTCGGTGAAAACCGCCGCAGACAATTCTGCCACTGCGGGGGGGTTTTCGTGTCTCGTGAGGTGTCGTTTCCCATCTCCACCCAGAAGAGAATTGCCTCGGAGGGGAATTACTCACTCCTCAGGTGAAAGATTTGTTGATCAGGCCGGGCCACCAGCTAAAATGCTGTAAGACGAATTTTCTGTGCCTTGAAAAACCAAGAAATCCAGGTAAAATTGACAAATTCTGAAAAAGAATTTATTTCGCCCGGTAAAGTCGGGAGTTTTCTGTCTCCCTCGGGGTGACGGAACGTGCAGTTCATAGTAATACCCCGAGTACGAGGCTGGCCACGAGATGGCCCACCTTGAAGACGGACGGTAATAGTCGGCTGGTAATTGGTACTTATAACGCCTCCTACCAGTTTTGACTTAAAACCGAATGGATTCACCACTTAGTACCTAAACAAAGTATAATCCCCAATAAAATCAAGGCAGACTCAATTAGGTGAGACGTTAGGTGGGTGGGAGATGAACACCTTTGAGCACCATGGTGCACGCCTTGGGGTTCATTCCAGCCGCGTCCCCGTCGCGAACCCTGGGTAACGCTAAGTGCTGGAGAGGTTTGTTATAGCTTTCCGCACGTTGAATTGAATTTATTTAGATTTAAAAATTTCTAAATTTATATACCTTCAGTAGGAAAGGAGTGGGGGAGGTTCCGTATATCTGCCCAGGCATACTGAATTTTAATTCATTATGTCTTGGTTTTTTCAATTCATTTAAAGCAACCAGTGTTTGCCCACAAGAAATGTTATTTCCCATCATATACCAACTCTAGTATGCCATCTGCTATTCATTTGGACAATGTTGGTGAAAACGCGCTATACCGTAATATTACCAGTCGGCTTGGTAAAACAGCCCATTACCGATCGGGAGTGGGGTGAGCGAATGTTACGGACACCGCAGTCAAGTTAGGATCTGATTATTAAAAGGCAATCCGACAAACCAAGTTTTATTATCCACGGATCGCAGGAAAAAGGGGACTCCGTTTTTAAATGCTGGAAATGTAGGCATGTGGAAGTAGGTGCGACTATCGGTCCGGATCCCCCGGACCGAACTAGCCAACCGGTGAGGAGAAGGAAACATCTGGAACGAATTACCTTAACTTGAGATCACATACTTTTGCTCTTCACCCACATTTAAGGACCAAGTAATAGCTAAGTGCAGACCAACTTGGTTTGTTACCATAAAAAAAGGGGCATCATAATCCCCAAAAATTACTAGACCACCGCACGGACAGTGGAAGCGATGGTTTATCACTTCCCGAGTCTGGATCAACATAGAAGACGCACGATAGCTCCAGATCATGGGAAATGATCCAATGCTCCAACTTCCATTCCTTCATGCCCAAAAATCGATATCGACAGCGCGAGTGGATTCCAGGAAAATCTTCTGACCCCAGCTTGGAAAGATAGTGCGACCTCATTCTCCTGGACTGTCGAAAGCACACGAGGCATTCAGCCCATGCTTGGCAATAAAATTCTGGTATGGTTAAAAGCCGCGTAGGGGAGTCATAGATGCCTATACTATACTATACTCGTGGAGCCCGCAATGACCCTGACAAAAGCGCTTGCCTATGTTCAGCATATACCAAAAACGACCTCCTTCGAACAAATTCTAATATCTTGAAGAGGGGGAACCACAGCATAGAGACAATTTTTGGGCTCATTAGTATAAAAAGGGATGAATCCGCCCGCTCATTCTCAGTTATCAGAGGTATCAATATTGAATAAATTCTATTATTTTCGGTTATATATAAACAACTGAATTCAGTGAATCTCTCTCTCTCTGTTTCATCAACGCCTTTTGACTCCAACGTACGATAATCCATGGTACACTTCAGTGTTTTGTCCCACGCAATCAGTTCCCAATATAACGAAGTTTTCCTTCAAATCTATCTGTCGGTCACTACCTCACCTTTACTAGTTACGATTCCCCTACCCCAGGAGGCACCTTTTTATTAACTATTCCGAGTCATTTAACATCTTAGTGTCCGCAACACGAACGTATAGTTCGACAGTGTTACCTCGACGAACTAGAGGCGCCACCAGACGGCACCGTCTCTAGGCAGATGTCTTCGGGCGACTTTGATTGATAACCAATCAAAATTACCCGAAAGGCCCCGGTCATAGGCAAATATGATTGGAGGGCGTAGAAAGGGACTATCGGTGGCAATTCAAGTAATTGAAATTCGCCCTGATACCCTTTCTCCCAAGTATCGGTCCTTGACACCTCGTAACGTCTCCAGGAGCGTCCTTTTCACGTGCGGACACCCAGGCGTACGAACGTGGATTTTTCAAGTTTTTCCGAGTGGAAGTGGAACGTGGCAAGTGCACAACTCGCTGCTATGGACGACGTACAGCTGAATAAGCTCGTGGAAAAGGTCGTGGAGACCGCCGAAAAGGCGAGGAAAGGTAGGCGCTGTGCAAAAGAGCCGAAGGTATTCCTGATGGGCATAAAACCCGTCAAGGAACTAAGTGAGTCGGAGTTGCTGCAAAGCAACGACGATTTAACGTCCCTTAACATAGATCTGTCCATTTCAGATCCCCAACACCGAGCCGACAGCGTAAGCAAAGAAGATTCGCCTACCCCGCCGTTGAAATCGGATGAAACAGCTGAGAGAGCTGAAGAACCCATTCCCGAGGGAAGAGAAACCTTCAAGAATGGGGAAGAAGCCACCGGCGAAGGAGAAAAAACTCCCGAGGTCAAAGAATCTAGAACAGGGTTGTCCGAGACCCCTGCAATAGAAGCCAAGGGATCCGAAAATGGACGAAAGAGTGAAACACCCACTTCAGAGTCCCTTACAGACCGTTTGAAATGGATCTCGCCCTAATAAAACGCAGAATTAGCATTTGTTCGCAAGGCGATTAAAGAAGGCAACACTTTTGCCTTTCACGTTGATCTCGAAATCCATGGGAAAAAGATACGCGGTCTAATCGACTCCGGGGCCTCTCGTACCTTCGCTGGAGAAGCGGGCATCGAGTTGCTATGCGGACTACGCACTAGCGCCAAATGAATTCCTCGAAGAAGAGTTCTAGTGGCGAACAGCGAACTCAAAGTGGTGAAAGAAGCCTCCAAAATACCATTAGTATTGGAAGGCCGAGTAATCTCCGTAGAAACCCCCTGGACGCAATCATTATAGAAGGACATCATACTGCGATTTGATTTTTTGAAAGAGACACGAAGGGTCAGTGATTTCTTTGATCAATCGTGGTTCTTCCGAGACAAACTTGAGGAAACCTTCAAGTTTGCCGCGGTCAACAGCCCATGCCACATAACTGTGTGCCATGGTCTGAAAGTACTTGGAAAGAAGAAAATATTCCACTCCAAAGGCTTCTGGATGAAAAAATTCTAGCGCACGTGGGAAGTCCTCCGATTTCCAAGTTACCACCTCATAAGATTGATGTGGAACGTCATAAGCCGATCCGGCAACGGGTCCGCGTCGTGTCGGAACACATCAAATTATCGATGTGGAAAGAAGTAGACGAAATGCTCCGAGATGGATTTATCAAGCACCCCCAAAGCGATTGGAATAATCCAGTGGTAATGGTGAGAAAGGCCAATGGAAAGTATCGATTTCCTATCGACTTCCGTCGAGTTAATGACGGAACCAAAAAGGATTCGTACCCGCTTGCAAATTAGACCGGTATCCTGGACGAGTTACGACAGGCCAATTATATTACGACACTGGGCTTAAGTGTCACATATTGGCGATTCGCATTAGCAGTGGACTCGAAAGAAATCACTGCATTTACGGTGCCGGGAAAAGGGTTTTTCCAATTCGAACGAATGCCGTACTGATTGACGAATGCCCCCGCAACCTTCCCACAGGTTTTGGACCGATTAATTAGTCCAGACATATACCCCCACGTCATCGTAGACCTGGATGACATAATTATTGTTTCCAGAACATTCGAAGACCCTTTAACGTGGCTGGGAAAAATCCTCGACAAGTTGCCAGACCACGGTCTCACGATTAATCGGGAGAAAAGTGTTTTCTGTGGCTCTTAGGTAAAATACCTCGGTTTTTTAGTGAACAGTCAAGGACTCCAAGTTGATTCCGAGAAAACCTCGGCCGTTATGCACTTCCCAGTCCCGAAGAATCTGAAACAGATTCGAGGTTTTCTGGGAATGGCTTCCTGGTATAGGCGATTTATGCCAAAGTGTTGCGGACACTGGGTCACTCGGTAACTCGAAAAGGTATACAAAAGCGGACCCCTTGAGTTGACTGGACCGTGACTAATAAAAACAGAAAGTGACCGACAAGATGGTTTCGAGGAGCAATTCTCGAGGTTGAGAACTGATTGTGTGGGACAAAACACTGAGATGCACCATGGATAATCGTACGTAGGAGTCAACCCAGGATGAGTGAGAAAGAATACCCTATATTCCCTTGTGTTTTATAGTATATTGGTGAATTATTCTTAAAAGTGGAATAATACAGAAGAGATCCGAGATAAAACCAAGGAGTAAGTGTAATAGTTTGAAAGTGATCAAAAAGACGTTTAATATGTGTTGCGTTGTGACTTACAGTTGTTGAGATTTCGACGGGGCACGGCACGATCACTCAGAGGCGACGACTCTGGATACTGGTGCGATGATCCCAAGCTGGAAGCTCTCACTTCCTTGTGAGTTCGGGATGGTAGGACGAGGAAGCAGACACGCTCCTGTCGAGGGTGTTGACTCAAGTTGTGGTGATGACCCAGGTAACAGCAGTACCTTGGATAGGGTTGATGATGGTGATAGTCTTGATGTGGATGGTGGTCTTGATGTGGTTGATGGTCTTGACGTGGTTGAGGGTCTTGGACCAGTTGAAATAGTCAACCAATGCAATACACCGGGTGATTAGGAAATCTTTCGTAACTCGGGCCTCGGTAGAGTCGCTTATAGCACGGGGGCGACTTTACTTGGTTGGAGCCGATGGTCTGTGTTACTATGGTAATTGAGGCTGGAGAGCCTGATGAGCTAGCCCATTAACGGGTTCTGCAAATGAGTGCTGAGTAGGTTCAAAACTGGGCGTTGGCTCTGGCAGGGCGACTTCTGGGACCACTGGAGATAACACAGTTGACTGGCTTCCGGAACTGAGGACGAGACGGCGAAATCATCCCCTTTTATATGATTTGGCTCCCATAAGCTCCCATGCTTTGGTTCCCCTTCTCATTAATTTGGAACTAGGTCGCCTTATACACGGTGTTCGCCTTTCGGCAACTCAAAAGAGGGTGAGTGCGTCGTCCTTATCCACGGTGTGTAAAGGGAAAACCGCCGTTGCCAGGTGGTATCTAAGGAGCACTAGGGCGCATTTTATGGCTTTTCTAGGAACTCCCGTATTCTATTCGGTATGAACACGGGAAGTGATAAACATGACAGTTCTACTGTCAAGCCAACGGTTCCCTATGCCGGTCGTAAATTTCAGTGTAGTATCCACGATGGATTCTGTTGTGTCAAGTGGGAGAACGTAGATATCGAAGGAACCCCTACTTGTCCATGGGGCACCTGTCTCTCCGCCTACGTTTTTTCGTTTTATCCAATCCCACCGATGTAGATCTCTATTGATTTTTCTAACCACCAAGGGCAGGTGGTTACCTATCCTTTGAGTAGCCGCATTTTGATAGAAGTGGGGTGACTTTTCCTTATTAGGCATATTGCCCCTACTTCCGTTGACTTTGTACTCCACCTATGTCCGAACCCCACGATTAGTCACGCCTACCAGCCGTGCATTGTTGTAATTCCAAAGATCAAGGTGTATCTTTGCCGTCTACAATGGGGTGGGGGGGCTTTCCGCTCCATCTACAGAGCAGGTTTTGCTCCCTCACTTACGCGTTATCCGAATATCTGGCGAACTCATTGGAATTGAACAGTAATTATTTCTGCATTATTTTAATCGAAATCTTATTTAACTGCTGTGTCTGCAACAGAGTTCGTGGCCATTGCGCCACCACTGATCCGCCGAGCCAAGGCAAATCAGCCGTAAGTATGGTACGAGGAGCAGCAAGCGGCCTTCGACATGTTGGAAAAGTATTGAACGTCGGCTCCAACGCTTGCATGCCCGGATTTTTCGCTCCCCTTCGTTCTGCAAACGGACGCAAGCGGTGTCGGACTTGGTGCTGTACTTACTCAAGTACAAGACGGGCAAGGGCGTGTCATAGCCTATGCTAGCCGCTCATTAACAGGTCCGGAGATAAGATACACGGTCACTGAGCAAGAATGCTCAGCGGTCGTATGGTCGATTATGAAGTTCCGTTGTTATTTGGAAGGTCACCCTTTCAGAGTGATAATCGACCATAACGCCTTAAGGTGGCTTCATAAGATGAAGGATCCAGCCTGAAGGCTATCAGGAGGAATCTCCGGTTACTTGAGTATGATTATAAGATCATACACCGCAAAGGTGCCCTGCATCACGTGCCGGACGCATTGTCCTGTGCACCGGAAGAAGCGACGGAGCTATTAACTCTAGCTCTGGATACGGAGGACAAATGGTGCCTCCGACGCTGTCGAGAAATCGAGCGAGTTCCCGAAAAGTTTCCCACGTGGACACACTTAGAAGGATAGTTGTACCGCATAAAGCCGAATACGTTCGCTTCCGTAGACCACGAAGCTTTGGACGGGTGCAAACTAGTTCTCCCCCGAGAGATGAGACGTGCCGCCATTCGAGAATGCCATGATCTCCCGCAGACAGGACACCAAGGTGTCGATAAAACCTGCCAACGCTTGGCCAATCAATATTATTGGCCAGCGATGTTCGAAGAGGTGATGACTTATGTCAGTTCATGTCACGAGTGCCAGCGCTGCAAAGTGCAGCAAGAAGTACCGATAGGACAGATGGGACCTCGCGCAATGGAGAAACCCTAGTCTGGAATATCGGCAGATATAATGGCTCCCTTTACTCGTGGTAAAGCAGGACACCAATATATTTTAGTGATCCAAGATTTCTTTACGAAATGGATCGAGTTTCGGCCGTTGCCGAAAGCAACTGGTGCGACGATACGGAAGGCATTAGAGGAAACCATCATTTATCGATGGGGAGCTCACAGAGAATTACTGGCCGATAACGGGACTGAGTTCATGAATAAGGACTTAAAGTCTTTGGCTGCTTCGATTAACATGAAGCATCGGACGACACCCCCGTATCACCAGCAAGGGAATCCCACTGAGAGAGTGAATCGCTATCTGAAAGCCATGATATGGGCTTACGTCGAGCAAGACCATCGTCATTGGGACTGTCACTTGGATGCATTTCGGTTTGCATACAATACAGCTCAATACAGTTCCTGGAAGGCAACGCCAGCTTTCGTGTATCTGGGGCGGGAGCCCGAGCCAGCGAATTCGTTGCGACGAAAGTTGGAGGGAGATATCGAAGTTGAAGAAACTCCGACGGACACCTGGGTCGGGTCGGCATTCTGACGTCCCAGGCTATGAGGAGTCCCGGCTGATTCGCAGGTAACTCTGCGATGCTCCAGGGTCGAAAGACCCTGGAAGAGAAGGAACAGAGTGAGCTGGAAAAGCTCCTCTGGATGAGAACGAATAATCGTTCGTGAGGACCTGCTGTAAAAGCATCGGAAGGCGGCTTGAAAAGGCCGATGATGTGGTGGATTTCCTCCCGGTGGACTTCGCCCACTCTACCATACCACGCTGAGCTGGCTGGGCAACCGATTGTCCAGCCACGCGAAGTTCCCTGACTTGACGAGATTTCCTCAGGAGCCGGTTTTGTTGAACTTCCCGTAAAGGTTCGGCTGGCGCCCAACATTTTGTGTGTAAGAGGCAGTGCGTGAAAAAATAGTTGTGGTATTTTCCTGGCTGAAACATGCCGGGAAAATATCCATTACACAGCACAGGGAAGACAACGTGAACGACGACAATGGAAGAAAAATCACGGAAGAAAATCTCCAGGCGATTGACCGACAAAATGGTGAATACCCTCTTCTAATTATACCCCGAGTGAACCAGCAAAAAAGTGTGGGTATTCGGAATAATATCGGACGTACCCCGGAAAATTCGTCGTTGGGCTTTCGAATGCCAGACCCTGCCATAGCTTTGTTTACCCTATTTTCGAAACCAAATTCACGTTTTCGGCATTTATTACATCCCCAAAGCTCTGTAAATGCCCCAGCGATGTTTCAATCGTATTCCGAACCCAAACATACGTCTGGATCCCCAGAACCGTCAAAATTGGGAAAGTTACGTTTCGAGAGTCATAAAATACCTGTGACGAATCGTCTACGCGCCACTTACCCCCTACCTTTGTTGGCCACCTTAATTTCAACCCAAAGCTACGTTAAAACCCTAAAGTTCTGTGATATCATTACCAGTGTAACCGATGTGCGAAAAATAGGAAAATACGCGTAATACAACGCCCGCGTTTTTTCCCCAGGCTATGTTACTCTATGTTATGTTCAGGTACGAGTACCGGGACGAGTCATGTGTCAGTTGCCAGGCCAGGATATTAACATTGTCATATGGCGAATAATTATTCCCCCTGTACTCCGTATGTCCCTTACATATCCCCCAGCTACGTATCGTCCAGTATATTCATTCCGGGAATTGATCAGAATTATTAGGGCAAATTTCTGCAGTTATAAATTCCTCCCAGCGATAAAATGGGTAGGAAAGTCCATAATTCGGTTCTCCTCCGTCGAAAATCGAGTCTTGTCACCCGGAAAATCGACAAAGGTTAGCGTACGTGGTCGTGTTAGTGTCGCGCGCCGGCCGGCCGGTACCCACGTGCATGCTAGCAGTCGCTGACGCGTACAACTACGTCGTACGGCTGCCGTACTACCTCGAGTAGGGTCCCGCCGCCTCATGTTCTGTATTCTTCTCCTTTTGTTGATTCGGTCTAATCATTCGTTTGATATTTCGTTAAATTGTTATGCCCCGAATATTGTACATATATTGAGATCGCATAACGTCGGAAAATTGCCTAATTTTGTATAATTAATTTACGTCATTTATTATCTGAATGAGCGTTATACTTATGAGCATTTGTATTTCAATATTGAACGTTAAATTGAGTTCAACTTACTTCATTCA
>JAPYZM010002279.1:0-14402 GCA_030522845.1 Psyttalia concolor
CGTTTCGATCGTTCATTCCTACCTGGGCTTCGATATCCCAGTCTTGAGCACCAATGCTGTTCCAACCTTAAACCAAGGCTTGATTATATATTGGCGCCCCATGCTTGAAGCAATATACGATTCAACAATGGAAAGAAGCTTGATTCAAGGTTGGGTTATCCAGCCCTGATGTCAAATCTTGTTTCAGCCTCATTCCAATCGTCAGGGTTGACTTTTCCTGGATGGGTTAAAGAAACTTCAGCGCTTCTCAGCGAATAGATTTTTTGACGCCCTCAAGGACAGTCATACAGCTGTAATTTCTTTTGCTGATACTAGAACAGGGGTAATTAACTCTGTTAATGCCGCAAAAAAGATTACTGCAGTAGAACTGGCAGTGATAATGAAAAAAAAAAAATTATCATTTTTTTTTTCGATGGTCCAAATGACAGCACCACTAAAACTCCAGGAACCTAATGCGACGGGATTCGCCTTCAATGCCGGTATAAGTCGGAAAACTGCACTCCGGGGAGATCACCAGAACGAGTGGAGCGATGCAATCTCGAAAGAAGTCGAGAGTCTTCTGAAAAACGACCCTTGACAGTTGATTTATCGTCCAAAGGAGAGAAATATTATCGGATGTCGTTCCGTAATCCCAAACAAACCATCTCCAAATGGATCATTGATTCACGAATATATTCGCATAATGTATCTCCTATTTTTATTTATGCTTGTGAGCTACTCGATATCAAATCTACGATTCTCATAATTTTTTCATCTTCAAGTCTGCCATTGCCAATGTCGAAGTCCCTTAAAATTAATTCGCATTGATTTACGAAACTATTTCAATTATAGTAGTCAACACAATTGAACATAAGTGACTGAGAAGTGCATCGAGCAACTGAGACCAAAATTACCTCTCAACATTAATTATAAATACCTTCAAGATTTACTGGTTCAAAAATTGGTAATTATTTTCCGTAAAATCGAAGTTTCCAAAAATGAATTGCCCGCAATTAACTCAAATGGTTTGAAACTATCCAACTGTCGCCATTAAAAAAAATGATCATTAACTGCTAAGAAGTGCAGCGGGAGCCTCATCAAAACAATTATCTCCCTCCCACTGATACAAAGCCCAATTTTGCAAGTAATCTTCAGCCAAGAATTTAAAAACCCCACAATGTGCATAAACTTCTGTCTAAAAAATATCTGATGTGCAGAGTGATATTCTCCCCGCGTAACAACTTTAATTACAAATAATTTTGGTGCTCGAATAATAACGGGTGAGTAAAAATGGAGACGCCAGTCCCCCATAATAAATCCAAAATAGAACTCCAGGTCAAATATCTGCTCGCCCATTTATTTACCCTTGATCCATCGCGCTATGAGCGTGGCGCCGCAGTTTCCAGTTTTTCTATGCTTTGACATCTATCTTGAGTAATTAAAATTTTGAAAGAAATTAGAGTTCCTACTTTGAACCTTCTTTAAAATATTGTCGCAATTTGTTTCTGTCCCAAAGACTATGTTTTGCCAGGGGGAATCAAAAAACACCAAGAGAATCGAAAAGCGGCGCCGTGTCGCATGGTGCGAGTGAGTCCCGCTCAACGGCCTGAGCGACAGTGTTGCCACGCTTGCTCTCTCTTGCTTCACGGATAGTAAATGTTGCCGGACGGTCGAGTAAGTAAAAACAAATTAATGACAAAAAATGATTTATAGAATTTTAATAATATTGTGATCAGTACTTTTTTCTGATTTCTCGAATTTTTAAAGATATATGTGAACTTGTTATATTATTTTGACGTTATTATGTGCGTGAAATTGAAATTTGATGCTTGAGGAGGAAGAGGAAAAACAAATGTTGCAAAGTGGCTGACGATAATCCATAAGAAAGCATAATAAAAAAATCCAATTGTTTATTCCAATCAATGTTTCCATTCAAACTCGAGATGCGCGCCCAGCGGTGAACGTCAAAGTGGCAACGGCGCGCTCCGTTTAGCGCGGCGGCGCGATGCTCATCGTGCGACGGATCAAGGTTGGCGGCCGAACGCTACGGATAGATGGTTAATCCCGCAGGGGGCACAACGGGTCGACTTATGAAGTAGAAGATGGGTCTTTAAGTTCAATATCAACCACATCAGGGATATCCATTCCCCTCGTCCAATTTCTTTTCAACTTTTTATTTCCGCAATAACCCCCCCTGAATTCGGAATTGTGTACGACGCAATAAACGTTGTGTCGCCAGCACCAATAGCAGCCATTGAATTCATACGACAAAAGAGAGAAATTATTTGGCGGTGAAGAAAGCCCCACGAGGAGGGGCCTCCCTGTACAATTGGATAATCATCGTCCGTGACAGCTCAACTGCCGCGACTTTTCCCAAACTTCTCCACTTCTTCTGCACTCGAGAGATGAAAATAAAGTGTAAAATGAAAAAATACGACGGCTCAAATGTCAACACGCCACCTCGCATTGTTACATTTCGTGTTTCTATTTTCTATTTGATTTTTCCTCCTTTTTTTCCTCCTCAATTGTCATGCACTTTTTATTTTCCTCAATTTACACGTGACTATCGCGAAACCGCTGATCCTCAAAAATCCTCTGAGCGCATACGTGAGATCGTGAGAGGAATAACTGATGGGAGAATGGAACGCGCGTTGAAAATGGATTATTTGAGATTATAAGAAGAAATGCTCTAAATTGTGATACTGCAGTTGCTTAATTGAAGGGGAAATACACACGTGTTGTTCCGCTGCACTCGAACCGCCGGGGGGGGGGGGGGGCTCCCTACGTAATTGAGAGACATCGTGACTGTGAAATGAGGTCCTTCCGCGCAACTGCAGCCAAGATTTCTGACGTATTACGTTTTAATTGTGCAGACGGGAAAATTTTCGCTAGTAATGATTTTCATAAGAGACTGGATCCAACTGGAAGTACTTCAATTGGCCATAAATCAGAATCGGCCGAGCCAAATTGAATGATTTTTTTTTCATATGAGAACTGAAAACCCGAGCTTTGATTTGAGATGAAAATTATTAACTTTCACTCTGCCGATCACGAGTCATTGTCATTGAATATTCCGGAAAATCTGAATTTTCTAGATTTCTTTAATTTTCCGGGTCCATTGAATCTATTGGAATATGGAAAAAATGAAATAAATAATTTGGACAACTGTACTAAATATTTTTTTTAACTGTTCTTCCAGACGGTGGTCGAAAGACTGAACTATAATAAAATGAAAACCGGATTAAACCGCTCTCGAGTTTGCAGTACAACCGCTCATAAATGATTCCTCTCCCGAAAATCGTTCTTCCCAATGTCATAAATATTTGTCGAGTAGTTTTTGGACAGCTGTGAAGGTATTCTCGTATATTCCAACAAAACCTTGAAGTTCTAGTTCATATTAATTTTCCCACCCAATCATGAATTTATACCCAGCATTATCTGAAATTCCAGTGAAAACTGCGGTAATAATTTTCAACAAGTGTACCGGAAAATTTAGACCATAGTTCCTCTGAGTTATTGTCAATTGAGCATGTTCCATTTTGATCGACTCTCCCCTGTAATTTCCGCTGAACAAAAAATTATATAATAATATAAATAATTAAAAAACATATACTTTTAGTAAACGAGTCTGTCTTGAACCACGAAATGCGCGAGTTTCTGTAGGAAAACTGGCTTTAAATTCTCCCCAGAAGAATATTTAACTGACAAAATTATATTTTTTCGCAATGTCAATTCCGTCGGACTTGATCAAAAAAAAATGGAGAGCGATCGCAGCCGATTCGTATGCTGCCCTCTGCCATCTTTCATGACTCCAGCGAGTAAATTGAGAGTTAAGAGGACGGTACGTCTGGTTTACGTCGTCGAGTTTCGGAAGTTGTTTACGAATTTTGCGCCGGTTAATGCCGAGTTCCAGGGTAAACAGTGCGTCAAATTGCCATTCATTTTGACTGATGAAAGGAGGATGCATTGAGCCCAGAGTGAGCAGTCCAATTGTAAAAAGACCCCAATTAACAGAACTAGACTGGCATATAATTATTTTTTTTTCTTGTACGAAAGGGCGGCAGGAGGAGGTTGGACTTCGGAATTCTAGTCGAGCAGAGAAGAATTGATTTGTCTGGGATTTTAAAATGTATCAAAGAAAATCAATTCAATTGGTCAATTAAACTGAATAATTTTTTTTCCAATACCTGCCAAAAAAGTTCACTTTTCGGTACCGGTTTTCCTGCGTAAAGTGGTACTTTTCCGCACAGTGTGCGTAAAAGTCAGAAATCGTGCGTAAAACTTCGCTGTGTTAGAAATTTGTAAATAAAAAATGTTATAAATTTAGACAAAAACAAACAAGTGAATTATTTCATTTGACGCGGTTTATATAAATGAAAATAAAATAATATAAGAGCTCTTTCATTTTTTCATTGAATTGACTAAACTCGACCGGGAATTGTATTTTTTACCTTAAAAAAAATATTATTTATTACTTAACCACAAGGCAGATGCGAATTTACAGTCAAATTTAGTTCGTAAATTTCTGTACTTCAATTGTCGTGTCGATGTCAAAAAAGAAAAAATTTGTAAATCAAATTTTCTTCGGTTTCATGAAAGGAAATTAATGAAAATTAATTTATTGAGTTCAATAATTATTATTTTTCCGAATAATTTCCCCTAGAATTAGCAACTCTTCCTCTCTTTATCAAATTATATTTTTTCAATAAAACAAAATTGGGTTTTATTTAAATAAACCTCACACAAAAATTGACAGAACTTTTGGCAAATTTTGGGAGAAACTTTTTGTCAATCGATTGTCGAAAGAATATTTGATTGGCCAAATTCTCTTTTTTTCAGTGTATTTAAAGCAGAACCGATCGATAGGGGATTTAGGTGTCTTAGTTTCGAAGCCATATTCTTGAATGAAAGAGTTCGCCTTTGAATGGATGCGCTTCATTCTTGTAAAACAGGAGAAGCACCATCAAAGCTCGCCGTCGTCTTAATAAAGTCGCCCACCGGCTTTGAATAGGATCGGGAATCAATTCAGGATTTGTTCCCCTCAATTCATAGTTCTATAGACATTGAGAGGAGACGCATTTACTGGCCACGATGAATACTAATTATGACCGCGTGCAATTCAATTGGCGTGCCAATAGTTATAATCAATTCAAGAATGCCCGGTATTCAAAACAACATCGAACTATCGGAGAACTGAAGGCCAGAGGAGGAGGTGGATTCGGAGGGGTTTTATCGAAAAACCTTGAGAATTATGTGGAAGTGATTTCACTCTATCAATCTCGAATTATTGACCATTGAGAGCCGGATGGAGCAATTGATGGGGGCTTAGGGGTCTCAGTGTTGAAACCGCATTCTTGAATGGGAGAGTCTCCTTTGAATGGAAATTATTCTCGTTCTTGTAAAACAGGATGAGCATCATCAAAGCTCGTCGTCTTCTTAATAAAGTCGATCGCTTTTTGAATTGCGACAATCGATTCGGTATTTGTACCTTTTAATTTCTTTTGACGTGTGTGGACACTGGATTTAGGAAGCTTAAGACGTTTTTCAGTAAATAATTGGGGAGAGTGGGGCACATTGGAGGATTTCAATTGTGAATAGCTCGGGATCGACCGGATGAAATTGAATGATTTTTTTTTATATTGAAGGTCAAAGTCTGAGCTTTAATATGAGATGAAAATTATTCAATTTCACTCTACCGATCCCGGGTTATTGTGCTGCTATTTCACTGAATTTTCCGTGAAATTCTATCGTCAACTTCAGTGCAATGTTGCTGCCCTCAGAATGACTGATAAACTGTCCACAAAATTTCATTTATTTCCACCAGTAAAGTGACGCGCGAAAATTAGTATGATCCCTGACTCCAGTTGGAACAATTTCCGCATTCCCCGAGCCATCAAAAAAACCCGTGAATCTGAGGCGGAAATGATTGAATTCCACTCCCTCGATATCGAATTTTCGGCATTCCCGGGCAGTTCATCTCACTCAAATTCTGATTATCGAGAGATTTTCCTCCGCATCGGAGGTGAAAGAGCTTGTGTTTCCGATGCGACACTGATTCGACGTTCATTCCTCTCTCCATTCGAGGAATTACGCTCGACGATATGCAGTACGATAAACATTCGAGTAGGTCTTTTCCGATAAAAAAAATTCCCTCTCAAAGCCGAGGAAAATAGAATGAAAGAGATGTTTCCCATTCCATTCACTGCTCACAATGTGTATTAACCTTTTCATTTCCCCCATTGTCTTTCCTTCTATTTTTGGTCACGTTTTCCTCCACCAGTTATGCCTAAATGACACTGAATTTTTCTGTTCAATCGGGGCAAATTGAAACATTTCCCGACAGTTCCCGGCCCCCTCCCTCCTCCCAGAGTTCCACCCCCTTTTCGCTGCATGCTCAGCTCAAACCGTTCAGGCGACACTCGCGATGAAAATAAAAGGAAATACTCGCGGACCGTGAGCGGAATATTGAGGCGTGTGACGGGACTAACATTCGGCTCCCAAGAAATGTCTTCTGGGGACTACTCGCAGTGGACGAAAAAAAGCGATTTTGAAAGATTTGCCTGACGCGTATAAAATCCTCTTGTCATTTTTCAATTAGTGAATTTATTGTTGAAAAAAAAGACATTTTCGAAGATTTTGAAAAACAAGGAATTTCAAGTTTCGGGGGAATTCAATGAAATTCCAGAATTTTAAGCCGTGAAGTAATAAAAATTCCTCAATTTGCTCAATTTAATTCATGTTTCAAGATAGGGAACTACACTGAGAGAAAAACGTACTTTTGGCTGAAAAATTAATTCTTGATTCAAGAATATTTTTTACTATCGCATAATTCTTGAGCCAATCTTTTTCTTTTGTTCCTTGTATCTTTCATCGACCAGAGAAGGAAAGTTATAAGGTTTTTCTTCCCCTGGACAACGTGCGTACTTCAGGGACAAGAGAAAATGATTGGCTTAAGAATTATGTCGTAGTAAAAAATATTCTTGAACCAAGAATTAATTTTTCAGCCAAAAGTACGTTTTTCTCTCAGTGTAGTGTTAAATAAAAAATGTAAAATATTATACCTAAAATTTATGAGAGTTTAAATAGGAGTTATGAGTGATTTTCTTCCCCAAAATTATATCCAATATCATTGTCCTGAAAATTCAAGAATGCCTTCGATTTAATTTTATTAACCCGTCACTGGTCGCGCCAATTTTCCGGTAATCCTTACGCGCGCGATGAGAGAAACTCTCACGGCTACGCGATGGAAACTCTACGGCTACAAATCGGCAAACCACTGGAATTTTAGGGAAAGTTTACCAGTAATTTTGCACTCAATTTGAGAGTAAAAAAATCAAAAACTATTCCAAATAACCATCGACTGAATAGCCTGAATTTCCCTGGATTATCAATTTTTAGGAGGCAATAAATCAGAAGTTTCTAGTCCTCATTAATTTTTCAATAAAATCCAAAATTTTAATTTCCAAAATTGCCTGGGATTCCAGCGTAAACTAAATGCAATAAAAATATCCGAGAAGTGTACCAGAAAATTCAGACAATATTTTCGCCGCGTGAGAGATTTCCTGGGACTCTACGATTATCACCTAAAGTCAAGGAACTTTTCCAAACATTCGTAATTTTTCTCTGAGTCGCTTGAAAAATTGCGCTACCGTTCCTCAAATTGTTCGATTCGATTCTATAATCGACAAGTGAACTGTGGCTTACATAATTCCCACTAAAAAAAAATCGGCCTATTTTCTCTTGTCATCAAAATGAAATTATTATGACCTCTCAGATTGACAAAACTGAATTTTTCTTTAAATAATTTTGGGTCAGTCATTGAATCCCCGTAAATCCAATTATTTCCAGGAATTTCGAGTTGATTCAACCGGCGATTGGTATCTCGATCTCACAACTGGACATTTATATCCCATTGTGACGTGAGAGTTCTCCAGAGGGAGATAATCCCAAAGCATTTATCCATTTCGCAATGAATTCATTTTAATAATGAACTGTTTGTTCTTCCTGAGACTAAAATTGCATGAATGGAAGTAATTACCCGGTATAATTGCCAACGTTTGAAATGAGCTTTCTGAGTATCAACAAACAACTGGCAATATACGGTTGTGACGACTTATTTTCTCAGGGAACACTGGCCGTCTGCATAAAACCCACATCAACTTCAACGTCACGACAAATATGCTCGCACATGGCCACATGTGGGCCTTCCAACGATACCGAGGAAGATTGATGGCGAATGTTTTCACTTGGAAATATCAATCATACATTTCATAAGGTCAGAAGTAATAAATTTAAAGTGTCTCTCGGCACAAGTCCTATGACAAACGTTGGAAGTTTTGAATGAAGTGAATGAACTCAAAGAATGGCCGCCCTGAGAAATAATTTCAATTCTTCTCACAAGAATTGAAAGTGAACTGAATAAATATCGTCAGTAAAATGATATTTTTTTTCCTCCACTGAACAGAAGTTGAATAATTGAACAATGTAGTCTCAAAGATTGAATTATTAATCAAATTAAAAAAGGAGGAATTTATTGAAGGCTCGTAGAAAATGTGAAATATGAGGCCCTGGAATTAATGGTTTTTTTTATTTCTCTTTTAATATTTGCCTTATTCAAAAATTTAATATGTTCAGGCATGTACTCTAATTATTGTACGCGTCTGGGGGAGTGTGAGATCAAAATTGAATAATTTCAATTGGCAATAACTCGCGATCGGCGGAGAGACATTGAATGAATTTTTTTTTTAATTGAAGATGAAAATCTGTGATTTTGAAGACAATGAAAATTATTCAATTTCACTCTGCCAAGGCTGAGTTATTGCCAGCTAAAGACGTTTAATTTTACCTCACTCTCGCCTATGTATTGTAATTTTTTAAAATATGTATTGAAATTAGAAAAAAAAATGTATTAACATTATTTAAAATAGGGAGCGTGGGACAAATGGAAGGACTTCAAGTCTCAATAAATCTAGATCGGCCGAGTGAAATTGCATGATTTTTATTTCATATTAAACCTGAACTCCAAACTTTAAAATAACTGAATATTATTCAATTTCACTCTGCCGATCCCGAGTTATTGTCAATTGAAGACGTTTAATTTCTGTAGCGAAGAGGTAAAGCGAGATAAGTGGCATTTTCCATATTTTTGCAAACCCCATATTATCTCATTAAGAAATAATGTGAGGCGAAAGTATCAGAAGAATTTTTTATTGCAAATTTGATCAGCTAAAAAAATGGTCTTGTGACATTATCTCCTAAAACCACTCCTTACCGAGTTAATTCACGTTTTATAAACCTAGAAAAAATACACATGTCTCGTTTTACCACTTCGCCTCCGATTTTGTCCCACTCTTCCCTCCTAAATACGACTTTTACATTTGTAAATAATTTCTCCCAACTGATCCATTTATTTCAAGAATTCGTGGTCATAAAATGCCCTCATTATTTCACACATGGAATCAGCAAACGTCTCCTTAGACAATCTAACATGCTTCTGACGCCGAATTTTCCAGGTGCCAACTTCAATTATTATTTCGCCATTCGCCAAAAATTAATGAATAAACACCTCAGAAAGTGCATGAATAAAGATGAATGTTTATTCATCCCCGAAATTGTCACATTTCATTCCCTCCCCTAATTATAGGATCCGTCATAATCCATTCTCTCCTCGAAGTTTGTTTTCCTCGTTCATTCAGTCATGAGATTACGGTCTAGAGGCAACGATGACTCGCGGATTCCCCGCCATTTACGCTAATGGTTCGTGTGTACTTTTCCCCCCCATCATCGAGTGATAATGTAACGAATTCCTGAAATAGTGAAACAATGAATTGCTCAACTTGACTCACCGAAGAAGCAGAAGAAGAAGACGACCGAGTAGAGCGTGATGAATATGACCCTGATGTCAATTCGGTCGAAAATGTAGTCCTCGCTGATAGACGCATTCGGATGCAATCTCGAGGTTTCGTTGTTGTCGTTCGTCATGTTCCCATGACTGCTCCCCATTCCTGTCTCCTGGAACATCCTGCAAAATGAAATACAGTTGACTCTTGCTTCCACCTTCCCGCTCTTTTTTTTTCTTTGCCTCCCTCTTATCAAAAAACAGAGTGGGTTCCTTTCGACGAACGTGTCTTTCGCTCTGAGTATTCGAAAACTCGTTCGGAGAATGGACCCTATCCACTCAATGTCGGGCTTGCCGAGGTTCTCCTGATATTGTGGCTCATTCGGGGCGGAAGTTCGCGGCTTAAATTGGATGCATTAGGCATTTCGCGGGGACAAATCGTTTCGGCTCGATGGATTCACGAGAATTATCAAAAATTCGGAAAATTCTGGTCAATCGGCAATATTAAAGCCCTTCGTAATTTCGATTGACTAGCGCCGTTGCGGCCGCTACGTTTGATGCTTTTTTTGTTAAGTTATTATTTTCTTTTCATAATTTTTTCAGCAGCATTTCTCCAGTAATGAATTTCTTCGTATCGTTCTTCTTTTATGTCAAGATAAATTAAATCATTATGCATTTTCATTAGGTTATCACTCAGTCAATTACAGCAAAATTTGGGTTTGTTCATTTCGAAAAAGAAGCCAAGCACAGAAATGTTCAAATTTCTAACTTTAATGGCTTCCAAAATCATATGAATTAATGCACCCCTTTCAATCCTTCACGGGGTGATTTTCAAAAAGAGAAAAATTTGTATTTGTTCGTTTCGAATATGAAGCCTTTGTAGAAATTTTCAAGTCTCCCACTTCAACGATTTCCAAAACCATCCAAAAAAATATGCAACCCCTGTCACTCCCTCAGTTGGTGAATTTCAACATCACACACGCCTCACCCCTTTAAGTTCAAATTTATCTAATGGATTTATAATCCGCAAAATGAACATTAATTTCAATAGACGCGCGGAGTCATTTAGTTATATTTCTTTTCAATTTTGAAAAAAGAAAATTTAAAATTCGCCCCCATTTCCCTTCGAGTTCGACTTGCAGAGCCTTCGATTCGACTTTCATGAAATCGATTAGCATTCGAGTTTTCATTCGAGTGCGATTCGAGTGCTCATTCTAGACTCCCGGTGCCTCTCTCTTATTATAAAGGACTACGGAAATGTCTCGCAAATAAATTTTCATCATTTTATGTTTTCAAATTAAATTTAATTGTAATTTTTTGGGGAGAGAGTAATTGAGAGCGCAATTATTTCTTGTAATTCTCGGTATTTTTCTCTCATTACCTCCTCCCACAATTTGTTATTCCATTAAATGAATATTTTTCGAATCAGGTGACAAATTTAATTGATTCGCGTTTGAGATTAATTGCGGAATTGTCTGGCGAAAGAAAATTATTAATTTGTTTCCTCGATTGAAATTTAATTTAATTTTTTTTTTTTGAAGGAGGTAATTAAAAGGGAAATTATTTCGCAGAGTTCTCACTATTTATCTTTCATCGCGTGGACCCGAAATTTAATTAATTTTGTTCCATTGAAGAAATATTTTTTAAATCAGTAGAAAAATGTCATTGATTCACATTTGAAATTAAATAAGGAATTGTCTTGCATCAAATTTTTTATCATTTTGCATTTTCAACTGAAATTTAATTGAAATTTGTTAGGAAGAGAGTAATTGAAAACGAAATTATTTCTCGTAATTCTCAATATTTTTCTGTCATCACATGCTCCCAAACTTTACCATTCCCCTAAAAAAACATTTTTTCGAATGAGTTAAAAAGTGTTGAGATCGTTTTTTTCCAGCAAAATTTGTAATTTCTCTGGGTGCATGTTTCCATTGCTAAAATACACTTGTTCATAGTAAACACAAATTTAATACAATTTCATACGTCCGCACTCTCCCCCGTATTATCAATAATTCATAATCTATCCGAAATGTCCTCGTTCTCCCTTTGACACGTACCCCTATTAAAATACCAATTATGAAAATAGACGAGGGAAACAAATGACCACAGTATCACATCTAATTTAATTACAAGAACATTGATTACAGTTCTCTACCATCGTAAAACAACTCGCCAGATTCAGCACGTGAAATTTTAGTTCATTAATCTGAATTCAGATTTCCATAACGAGAATCATATTTTTTCGAAGTAACTAAAAATATAAAATTCTATAATTTCGTTCATTATCTCTTCCATAGGAATTGCCAGCAATTTATTCTGAATTACCTCCAAAATTCGCACATGCGCCATTTAACATTCTAAAAATAGACAATTCAAAGAATTCACTAGAATATTATCCTCAATGCAATTCCACAGCATTCGCTACAATTGACTATATTCTTTAACAAAATATTACCGGGAAATAGAGTCGAGTGCGTGGGCGGACAGACAGCTGGTGTCCGATATAAATAGCGACCCTGATTTTGGAAAATAAATATAGAAAAATGGAGTAAAAAAAAATTGGAGTTGTTTTTCGGTCTTGGGCTTTGATTTTCGCGGGCCACATTTTCCTCGCCGCGTTCGCGTTAGCTTTCTTTCTCCTCGGCCCGTCAGAGCCTCATAAGTAACCTCCCGCCAGTTTCAAAGTTCGACATTGTATTGCCAGTACAACTGGTATGATCTCGCTCTTGAAACCCTTTTTTCTTGAAAACTCTAGAAGCGGTGAGAGGATTTCACTCTCGTCCTAATGGAATCTTGACCCAGTCAATGCCTATTCGATCGCGATCAAACTCACTCTGATCGGATGACGCGTCTGCGCGGGAGAGTGAACGAGGAAAATTCAAAATTAGCCCTTCTTCTTTGAACAACTCAAAAGGGGGTAGGAGATGTCTGGCGACACGAAAAGTAACTTTTCGTCCCTGGCGAAAGCCGAGGCGAAGCCTGGCGAAAACCGAGGCGAAGCCGAGGCAAAGAAACGTGTGATCTGAGGCTTTCTTATTTACTGGCCAAGCTATGTATACTATTTTTCTGCTCGGCGTAGCCGGAAAGTGGCAACTTCGTTTAGCGCAGCGGACCAAAAGTTGAGGCTTTCCGGCCGGAGGGCAGAAAAAGTACTTTTCAGTCACTCGACGCGAAGCGGAGAAGTTCGCGAGGTATTATACTGAAGTCAGCATAAGTTTTATCATGAAATGCTACCCCTACCACGTCCATTTTGCGTATGATCGCGTTACCCCCACTCCTTTGTTTGATGTTAAAAGTTATGCCACCTGAATCATAAGAGCAGACATCAACGATAATCTACAGATAATTAAAATTAATCATTGAACGTACTTTCGGGTGGGGATGAAGAGAAATAGTATACGACACACGGCCAGAATGTTGGATGCCCCGGCGTCCGTGACATAAGGCTTCGGCCTCGCCTCGGCTTTATCATGTACCCCGGAAAATCCAGCTTTCTGGCCATGGGTCGTAATATACTTTTTTTTTTTAGAGAGAACTTATGGCGCACGTGAAACCACTCGATGACTGGAGGCACATTATCAAGATTGAAACCGTCTGATCGTGGACATTCTAGGATTTTAGGATACTTCAGGTTCTTGGAGAGGACCCTTTGAAAAAACACAGTTTCGTAGAAGTAATTTGAGACTAAAAATAGCAGCGGAGAGACCAGCTCCGAGGATCTACTCACAGATGCTCTGCGATATTTATTCCCCTCGGTTTTCCCACAGAAAACTACGGGGACAGCGCATGCCATTTTTTTTATCCTTGATTATAATTTATTTATACCTTATGAAACCGCAACCCAATTAATTCTTCCTTTTTTTCCGGAATATAATTAATTTGTAATCAAAATTAATTCATTTCTCTTTTGAAAAATTATTCCCATTTAAATACTTTGAATTATAACAGATGATCCTAATTCCCGAGAATTTCGCACTCAATTGACGTAAATGTTGGAAATAATTAACGGTATTTGCAGATTAGTAGGAAAAATGTAATTATCTTGGGTATTCAGTGTAATTCGTCATTTTCCGGAGGAGGTAAATGGTAGATGAAATTTTCAGGAAATTTAGTGGTAAATGAAAACATAATATTCCTCCATTTATGAGCCCTACCACAGACATTAAAACTATTTCCTTCTGAATTCCATTCTAAATTTCATAATACTCCCTTTGAGTAATTATTTCTGTACTGGCACACTGATAATTTAATTATACGATCCAACGAATTCACTGCAATTCTGCACTTTATTTCATTACAGTATCATTAGTCACCAATTTGAGAACAAAAAAATTTGACAAGAATTTAACGCTAACTTTGGTATGTAAATTTCTGTCATTTGATTGTTTAAAGAATTACATTTTTTTAACGAATAGCCCATCATTAAATTGAGCATTTTATTCCATGCGAATTCGTCATACAGTAAAAACCCGTTAAGAGATACGGTAGCGGGGTCTGGATTCTTGGAAAATACTTTATCGAGTTTCCCTCTCTCCGACTCTGAGAGAGTGAGAGCCTCAAGAATGGAAAGAGATGGATGTACCTG
>JAPYZM010002280.1:0-17779 GCA_030522845.1 Psyttalia concolor
AAAGTGGTTTTTGCCTCGTGGGATTATATCACTCGCCTTCGGCTCGTGAGATAAACCTCCCACTCGCCAAAAACCATTTTTTTTCACTTGTTACGAAATTAGTACTATTTCATCGGAGAACACTTTATCGGCTGTCGAGCAAATGAAATCTACGTTACCAATCCTAAAACCACATCCTAAAGGAATGAGAGGAGGTTAAACTAGTGATTTGTCTGACCTGGTACTGTAATAACTACTTTTTGTCACTAGGTCCGCAAAACCGCAATTTTTAAATCGCGATTTTGAGGGCCAATGACAAAAAATTAAGTTCGGTACTCGTGGGATTGCAGGTTCTTACACTCGTCAAAAATAGAATATTTCTCACCTAGGGAGGAAAAGTAGATAAGTCGTCCTCACATGCAGAATTACCGAGCCCAAGGCGAGGGTTGTAAGCACGTGCGTAACGCTTGTCTAATTCTCCTCCCGACGGTTGAATACGATTTTTCTGCCAAGATGGACGAAAGTGAACGTTTTTAAACGAGCGAAGTGAAGTTAGAATGCTCACTTTTGGTCCATGTAGCCAGGAAAATTGTTTCCGGCCTTATGACGAAAACTAGTATTTCATCATTAGGCCCATAGTAATAATTTTCTGTTCCAAGCCTGAAAAGTAATTTCTGATGAATTAGACTGTTTTACCTGACCCGAATAAAGCATAAAAGCCGTGATTTAAAATGAGATTAGGTTAGAATCGTATTTTTTCGAGTCTAGTGACATAATTTGAGCATTAGAGGACAGGGGCACAAATTTCATTTTCAACGAATTTCAACTTTACAGGTTGAATCGAAAGCGAGGTCTGTACATATAAGTTAACTTATTGGTCCGCGCGTTATAATAGCAATTTTCGGTCCAAGGTCTGAAAAAGGACTTTATATCGTAATCACGAGAGTCAAAAATTACTGTCAGACCGTGGGACGAGTGTCATTTTATGTTGATAGTATAATATTGTTTATGGCACGTAGTCGAACCGAAGGTGAATATTTTCCTCAGAAAATATTTTTTCAATCTCGCAACAGATGTCATTTTTTCTCACACGGTCAGAAAACCGCAATCTAACCGAGCGAAGCGAGGTTAGAATTGCGGTTTATCGGGCCGAGTGTCATAAAATTCCATTTCACAGATCCCATCCACTCAATCTCAAATATCCACCAATCACAATTTTCCTTTCCATCACCTCCTTCCCTCTTATCTCTAAATTTAATGTAATTTTCATTTTTCAACATTTATTTATTATCATAATTTTTTGGTTTAATTCTCGCAAGTACAACGAGGGTGCGGCGCGATCACACTGTCAAACCATGTTGTTGAGCTCATGTTTGGAAAAGGTGGGGGTGGAAGAGGGGGGGAGGGGGATGGCGGGTGGACGGGGGGGGGGGGGCAAAGAGGGGAGGTGAGATTTACGCGCGCGCAAGCCGGCCGGGATTGGTCGCAGGGGGGGTGTACAGAGAGGGGGCGAACTACTGGAACGGCCGGGGGAGGAGAAGGGGCGAGAAGGGGGGGGGGGCGCAAGAGGGAGGGAAAATGGTGGAGGCGGGGGGGGGGTGCCGGCGCGGGTCCGAGGGAGGGCGGGCCGACGCGCTTCCTACCGTTCAGTCAGTCTCTGGTACCCCTCCGAAGCCGCGACGTTAAACGCTTCTTTCACATCGAAAAAAATATAATACTGTTTTAATCGACGCACGCCGCAGCCATGGGTGACGACAAGGTTTGTGAATGAAAACGGAAGAATTATCGAAATTCCATTTGGTTTTGGCATTATTTTTCTACTTGACAATCTTTCTGAGGGGTCTGGGGGTGAGTGTGAGGTTAAATTGTTGCCAGGGGCGTTTTTCTTTTTTTTTTCTTTTTTTTTTGTTCAGGAGTCGAATTTTAGGTCTCGTTGAAGGGATTTCTTTTCGCGAGTGATGAGTGATATTGGTCGATTTTTCAAGCGTTTTTCGTTTTTCTTTTCTCCTCATTTTTTCTTTTAGTCTGCTGTGGAAAATCGAAGGGGTCAGCGGATAAAGAAAAGGGGCGGGGGTGGCTGGTTGGAAATGCTAAAGGGGCATGTATAGTGGACGGTGTCTGTGCCAGGCAGTCGCTTCGATCGAGGGTGGAAACCCGGAATGGAAGGGGAGGGGGGGGGGGGGGGGGCGAGACTAGGAGAAAGAAGAAATTTTCCATTTTGCCTTGGTTTCAAGTTGAAATTAATCGGTTTTTTTTTAAATACATTTTTTTTTTTTCATTCTAATGAGTGGTTTTCAGTGATCAGATAGACGAGAGTGTCGTCCAACGTTTGGCCGTGAAGAAGCTGGAGAAGATTTTTAGAGAGGAATTTTGAGGGAACTTTAACGATTTGCGGGGCTTCTTCACGGGTTCTATACGACATATTGAAAAGGGGGAATTATCGATAGTTCGAGAGGAATCTTATTGAAGAAAGAAGAATCTTCGTTTTATCGTCGTTAAACTCCGGAGATAACAATGGTAACAATTTTCATTGAAAGATGGATTTTTAGATTTTTCGTTTTTCTCAATTTTTTTTTTTTTCGTCTGGTTTTCTTTGATTTTCCTATTTTCGTTCTATAGATGTTGGAGATTAGAGGGTAGTTATAGTTTATAGAGAACTAGATTTCTACGGTGCATTATATTTTTGCACGTGCAATTGTTGAGAGCGCAATTTTATTTTCAATCATCTGTGAAAAAGTGATTTTCAGTGATCGTCTGGTTAAATCATCGGATGATGCCGCAGTGCGGCAAAAGTGACGTGGGATTATCTTCATTAGTCCTCTCTCACGAGATAAAATTTTTAATAAAAAAAAAAATTGTCAATTGTGAAAAAATTCCAGAAATTCGTGAACATCCAGTGGTTGAACATGCAATGGATAATCGGTGAACAGCATTTGGGATTATGTGTTGTATTGAGACGTGAGAATGTGGAAATATCGTCTAGGGATGTACAAATTTTTTTCGAATCATTTCAAATGTGGAGTAGGCCGTGAAAACGCTTCAACTTCGCTTCTACTACTTGGTTTTCGATGAATATCTCGGAATGTAAAGCAGACAGTAAAATTTTTATCTGAACATTTTTTGTAGAGTTATTTGAGAGCTATAAAAATTGTAAATGCGAAAAAATCGCTATCTCGCTCGGGTTTGGAGATATTCCGTGAAACCAGGTGAAACCAGGTGGGGGCTCGGGTGACTTGAGTCGGTTTACCTCGCCCGATCACTTGGCCCTTAAATTATCGAAAAAAATTGTGGAGTAATTTATCCGATTATGAATATTCCGTTGGTTTTAAATTCATCTGGAAACGTCCGATCCCCTTCTTTAACGCCCCAGTTTCCGGTCAGCTGATTATCGGAATTTTCTCCACGTAACAGCATCGAGTGGACCCTTGATTCTGCGCACCGCAGCATCACCCAAAAATCGTGATTCCTCCTTTATCAAATCATTCTGTTATTTCCCCAGAAAATGATACGATTAAGATTCAATTTTGATGGCGGAGAGATCAAACGATTCGAGTCGACTGGATTCTCAACTGAATTTTTTGAAGAATATCTCGAAATCTAAGGTACATAGCGACACTTTTGTAATAACCTTTTTGATAGAGCAAGTTAAGAGCTATCAAAAAGGTTGTGATGAAAATCTTTCTATCTCCCTCAGTTCCCGATATATCCATCGAAAACTGATCGATCGTAAAAATCGGCTCGAATGGTAAAACGATTAGCCTCTATCTGACTGTTCGCGTAATATCTCCATATCGACGAGCTCTAGCGATTTTTCTCTAACCACCTTTTTCGTAGCTCTCAATTGTTCCTACAAAAAAGGTTATATACAAAATTTTGCTATCTGCCTTAGGTATCGAGGTATCCACTCAAGACTGTCCAATTGTCGTAATCTCCATCAACCCCAAAACTACTTATCCCTCACCTGCCTCTTCAGCGGATTATCTCCACACCAAAGACACCTAGGGATTTTCTTCTCACCACCTTTTTTGTAGAGCGCATTGCGAGCTACAAAGAAGTTCTTACCAAAAATCCTCCTATCATCCTCCGATTTCGAGATATCAATGAAAATAATTACCAATCCACCGATGGCTTGTCTCCAGCGATTCCCCACGAGTGCTCTAAACCATCAAAAGTCATCAAACGAGTGGTTCCTGCACGCGTATGTACGCACGATGATCACTCGGTAAATCGTCAGTATTACGTACCCCCAGTGGCCATGCGTTTTGTGACGTCTCATCAAGGCCGGACACGTCAATTGATAAGGTCGTTCCTTTTAAGTCTGTCCCTTACCAAGCATTTTTCCATTCATTGAAATCTCACTGGGTCGTTATAACTGATACGAAACAGTTCTCTTCCGGCTGCCAGTATCATTCCACATGTGCATATTACATTGGCTCAATGTGTCACAACGACATTTGTCTTCAAGACTCGAAAGCATTCAGCTTCCCGGCATATAAAAAAAAAGAAAGAAAAAAAATACCTCCCACCTGGGCTCAATTCATTTATCATTACTCCCCTACTGATGTGATGATGCGATAAGGACATTACGATCTACTAACTAATTCAGAATGATTATGACATGCTTATTTTATTTCAGTCCAAGTCTCGGCTCTCTCGTGACGTGAAATAAAGAGGGGTTGGTAACAGGGACAGACGTATCATCACGAAGGGTCGCAGACCAGATGGCGCCTACGGCGTTGCACGCCTTCTGGGGGACGAACTATCGATCGTAACCTATTTATAATTCATCTTGAATTTCGATTAGTCACGAATATCCCTTTCATTTTTATCGCATCAGTTGCCGATAGTTTGGGCTTTTTTGGATGGACGTTGGATTGATGATGACATTTCAGGAATGAGGAGGGGGAGGGGGGCAGCTGAGAGCTGGACAAGAAAGGGATTCAGAACAAGTACTGTCGTATAGAGTCTAGGCACGCCAACTTACCGGCTATTTTTAGATTAATGAGGACGTAATGTAGATTGATTTTCTGACAGCCGGGTTGAGGGGTAGGCTAGAGTTTTCCGGTTTGTTGACTTGTTTTTAGGGGAATCACGATGGCATTAATTACTTTGGATACTTTAAAGACTTCTGTGTGGACACTAGTGGGTCTTCCCTGGTGAAAGAATCTGAGAGCCTGTTGACGAGGGTCGTTGGCCTATTTTGTGGGTGAAGGGAGGCATTGGTCGTGCGGTGATGTCATTTTGAAAGGGATTTTTTGGGTTTTGGGAGCTTCTTGGAGACCTCGATTGACTCCCCAGAAGAGATTGTAAGAAAAATCTTCCTATCAGCCTTAGTTTTCCAGGTATTAATGGATATTACACGACCAATAGTCAATATCGACTTGAATCGTAAGGATATCTCCAAATCTAAGGCTGATAGCGGTGTTTTATAATGACCTTTTTTGTAGCTCACAATTAACTCTACAACAATGGTCTTGGTGAAAATCTCCCTATCTGCTTTGAATTCCGAGATTTTATGGAAAAAGAGCGAAATGGTGTTAGGGATGATGTCGTTTTGGAACGGGTTCTTCGGCTGTTTCGGGGAGAGTTAGGACGACAATACTTCTGAATTTGAAGTGACATTATAGCTTCGTTGTCACCTGAGGATAACCAGAAAAGATGTTGTTGGTCATTCTGATAATTTATTCGTCTCCAAGAGAAACAGTCGCACGGAATCTACTGGCCAGGTCGTTAAATCCTGATTTCGTCGAAATTGTCACCTCTATTGTAATAGTTTTTCGATTATATCGATCCATTTTGGAGATCTTCAATGATGCTGATGCTAATCTTAGACTAAACTTCTTAATGGATAAGCCTAGACGGAAATTTTCCTGGCTTGGGGAGTCAAGTCATAGACTGAGAAAGTTCATAGAATACTGCAGATGATCAAGAATTATGTTGTTGGTCATCTTCCGAAGATATTTTGGGACTGAGTCTATCATTATAACTTCGGTTTCGTCCGAATAGCAACCGATAGTTGGAACTTCTCAGTTTGATCGAGTCTTTTCGGACGTCTTCAGCTCATCAGAAGTTGAATATCTTATCCGATAATATTGAACAAAAATTTACTCTAACTTAGAGTCAAGTCAAATCTTGGAAGACTTCCTTTCAAGCTACAAGTCATCTTGGCAAGAATTCCTTCGTCTTCGAGGGAAAGCTTCAAACGAAGGAATCTCATCAATGATCATAATTTCTATTTCATTAAATTTACAAGCCACAACAATTGTTTTCCGGCATCATCAAGTCCTTTTGGACATCTTCAGTGAAGCTAAAGCTAATCAAAGATAAACGTCTTATCTGGCAAGCCTAGGCGTTTATCTTTTCCTGACTTGAATCCAAATCACATGCTGCAAGACTCCATTACAAACAGAACATCATCCGAAAAGTAATTGGTTACCTAGAGAATGTTAACTTCTTTAATTGCGTTTAAATTCGAACTCATGGTAATAGCTTTTCGATTTCATCGAACTAATTGGAACATCCTTAACGAACCTGATACTGATTAGAAGCTAAAATTGTAAATCTGCAAGCCTTGGAGTCGAATTACGTCTTCCAAGACTTTATTTTAATTCGAAGATAATGAGACTTGATGCTATTGATTATCTGAGTAATAATTAAGCTGTCTCCAAGGGAAGGATTCAGCCGGAATAAACTAATTATCTTATTACAATTTGGCTTCTATCAAAATTGCAATTAATCGCAGCAGTTTTTCGAGATTATCAAGCCCTTGTCGGAGATCTCTCTGAAGCTAAATTTCTTAACTGACAAGGCCAGACGACAATTTGTCCTGGTTTGAAGTCAAATCAGCTCCTGCCATTTTTCATTTAAAGCTGAGTCTGACCAAAACAGATGTCATACGAGTAATTTTCATGCGCAAGCAATTTTGCTCATGATTTAAAGCCTGATCACCCTTAGACTCCCCTAAATCGAATTTAACGCTGACTTAATTTCCAGAAACTTTTTCTATTTTACGGTCATTTCGGAAACTGCTTCACATCAATTATTTATAATATGATTGATCGAAGCTGTGATTCCATTGTTCCGGTGGATTTTGGGGAAAATTATTTAAAGGCTAATGATTCCGACGGAATTATTGATCAAGGCGATTTGTTTCTCCTGTTAGAGAGATCAATACGACTGATAGCGCTGTCCACACGCACCGGAATAGGGTTTTTTAAAATTGAATAATCGCCAGCGGAAAAATTAATTAGGAAGATTTGAGACTTGAAGGGTTCGATGGTGGATTTTTCTTGAAATGCCAATTTTATTAATAAAAAAATCTGAGAAAATTGTTGATTCCCCGGAAAGGAGTCGGTCGCCAGCTTCAGCTGTATTCCAGTCTTCCCCACATCTGAGACAATCTCACAAAGCCTCTTGTACCCATCAGCATGTGCAATACGTCACACCTTGAGTGCGTCACACACATAATCATTGTGGATTTCCCCTCGTCTCTCATTCAATCCAGCACTTGTAGTCGTGTGTGAGCGAGATAGAATTGACAAAAGGCATAAAAAGATTTGTGTTGGACATTGTCAAGTAGTATCTAACACTAGTGAGCATTTTACGAATTGGGTCAAGAGGGAGATTGGTCATTTAATGCCGGACGGAATCCAAATTGTAACCAGCTGACCATTTTATTCTGTCTGAATCTTACACACGGAGACAAATAAATTATTATCAAGATCTCTTCTGATAATATTCGACTTGAAATGAAGGATTGAAAGGTTGTCATGCCAGGAGAAATTATCGCCTGAGCTTGTCAATCGAGTTCAGTTGATAATCAGGACAGCTTCCCTGAATGACTTGAAAAAGACTTGGCAAAATCGGAAAATTACTCACGATTTGGACTCCGTCAAAAAGGCAGTCAGCGATCATTCTTCAGCGAATGAATCTTTTCCGCGAAGACAAATAAATTAGGAGGAAGGTGGTCCCCTGAAGGAAAGTTTCCGCGAACGCATTTTCATCGGTTTCAATTTTCATATTTCTACGAAGGATAGATCGTTTTCAATCATAGATAACTCACAATTGGTTGAGTCGAATTCACGAATGTTCTTTCCAGTTCAGCTCATTTTTATAATCTTTCCAATGAGACCTGGCTCAGCCAAATCGTCTCGTTTGGTCAGGAGATATTGTCGATTGAAGATGATCAGCTCACGATGGAAGGACAATTTTGGAGAATTGGCTTAAGAAGATAAGGGAGTGCCTCGCGAGAAAGCCTGAATCGATGTAACAGCGTTATCTAGTCATTAATCATGTTGTACCCTCAGTTGAGGTGGTGGTGATACATTTTGGATGAAAGCTGATGTGATCTGGAAATAACAGGCGTTCTGAGGAGGATTATCTGGAAGTTCGCTTCAACTTTTCAGAGTAAATTCTCCCGGTGACACAGAACATTGAGCTTGTGTGATCATTGGGGTGAGAAATGGTGGAAGAACACCTTTCAGTGATATTTGGAAAATGGATTGTTCAATGTTCTAGAAGATGTCTTTGACGAAACGATTCGGAAAGATGAAAGAGTTGGCTTTCAATTACAGTTTCAATCATCGCTTTTCGGATTCTTGAAAGGATGTCAAGAATCAAGACTTGGGTCTTGTTAACCTAAAATCGAATATCGATCGGCGGTTGATGCACTTTCAACAACGGATTGTGTAATCGATGGTGTAGATAATGCGCTTGAGGGAAGAAAAGGCTGTTGAGTTATAATTCAATAGCTTCGAATAAGTTTTACACGGGAAGTAGCTGGTTGACATATTTTGAGGATCAGATCGTTTAATCTTTAGCTGGCTTATTCGATATTGAAGATTACGTTTCCCCTTCGAGCATTAAATATTTTCTACGTCCAGGCAGCGGGAGCTCCTTTGTAAACTTCTACAAGCCTGTGAAACCTGAGAGGAGAGATCTTCACTCCAGAATTGGAGCAATTGATCATCCGAAACAAACCGTAACTTGAAAAAAATTCTATCTTAAACACTAAAGATGAAATGTTCTTGACTTGTCAAGTCATAATACTTTCGAATGATACTTCTTAAATTCATGAAAGCATTTCACGCCACCAGACTTCTCAACCAGATGTTGTTTGACCTACGATTGCGTAACACCTGAGACAGACGTCCTTCGTGACGGAAGAAATATCACATCGACCGGTCTTCAGTAGTTCCAACTGTTACTCTGACAATGTAGCACGTCATCATTGCCTTCTCCCGATGGTAAACTCAAAATTTACTTTGAAAGAAGTCCTGACTTCGAGGAAGTTCGTTCCCCAAATGTTGCTTGGATTGTTATCAGTCTTTCTTAGATTACGTAACTGCTGGAGTAGATGTTATTGTAATAGAAAACTTCGACCAAGAAAATTTACTGCCCAAATCATCAGGATCGGATCTTGCTCTTAAATGTTGAATACTCAAGACTTTCAATCAATGCTTGCCAAATTTTCAAAAGCATTTCAAGTTTCTAGACTTGTCAACTAAATATTGGGTGAACTTCTTCCAATGTTCCGACGGTTATGTAACACCTGATTAAGGTATACTTCGTAATGGAAGAAAATCACATTAGCTAGTCATCAATATCTCAACTGCCATTCTACAAAGAAAAGATTCGTTCCTCAAAGAAATTTCCTGTTCAGACGATTTTAGTATTCCTTTGTTACAGCAGAAAACGATACTATTCTAATGAAAGGATTGAATTTAAGCCAATTTTCTGGTGAAATCATCAAATTTGTAATCTTCCTCTCGAATGTTAGACTCATTAGTTTGAACACGGAAAGAGTATAAAATTAAAAATTACTATGTGGACACGGTAATTGGGAATCGTTACTAAAATATTTGATTTGTTCTGTCCAAATTTTCACATCTACAATTCTTTTTACGTCTTAAAATACTACTTTTAACAACCAAAAGCGTATTGAATGGACCTACAAAAAATAATTTTCAAGAGAGTAAAGAATGGGTAATTTGTTTACGAATTTTTCCTGTTCAACAATGAAAAATTACTCAAAGTGTATGAATTATCACGATGTAAAATTAAATTTTTTTGGTTCACAAATCCGGTGAAGAAATTCATAAATTTTTTATTCTTCTACTCTCTCTATTTGTATTGAAAATTACTATGTTCCCGAAGTAAAAAATAATGGTATATGCTTTCCGTGAACCACCACTTGATAAACTCCCAACAGGCCTGAAGGTCCCTAGACTCGTCAACCAAATGCTGCCTGATCCATTTTCAGCAGACGCCTTGCAATACCTTCACCTCCCATTCTGTCTGACCAAGACTTATAATGAATCTTGAAAGAGGTCTTCACGTAAAACTGATCCTCTTGCCAAATGTCTGAATTCTTTTCTATTCCTACGATCACGTAACAATCATAAACAACCCTCTCCAAACAGAAGTCTGGACTTGAAGCCAATTTTCTGTCCCAATCATCAAAGATTACATTTTCCTTTAGAGCGTTGAAGACTCAATACTTTCAACGAACGCTTGCCAAATTCCCAAGAGGATCTCAAACTCCCTGACTGGTAAACCAAATATTCTCTGTAGTCGTTCTAGCATTGCTCTCGTTACGTAACACCTGAAGCACACATTCTTCATGACAGAAGAATCATCACATTGACCAATCCCCTCAACTTTACGATTTTGTTAAGTCAACACGTCATTATTTTCTTCAACCTCAGAATTACTTTCCGTAATTCTTCGATTGTGTAACGGCCGAAGCAGATACTCTTTGAATACACGACTTGAATTCGGCAAAATTTGTTACCCAAAGCATCGAAGACTAGATCTTTCATTCCAATGTTGAAGGCTCGATACTTTTAACTCACGCTTTCTAAATTTCCAAAATTGTCAAGCAAATATCCTCAGAATTCCTTCCAGTAATCCTCGATTACGTAACACCTGAAGCAGCGACGCTTCATGACGCAAAAAACATCCGATCGGCCAATCTCCAACACCACCGACTTCTATTTCATAAGACCAACATTCATAATTTCCTTTCTCAGTTCTCTCCTTCCTTGCCAAATTCTTTCTTCAAATGTCAGAATTGCCTTCCGTATTCTTGTGATTGCATAATGGCCGAAGAAGATACTGTTTCACACAGGAATTCAAGAAAATTTACTGCCCAAAGCATCGAAGACTACAGCTTCCTTTCTAATGTTGAAGACTCAATAGTTTCAAACAAACACTTCCTAAGTTCCAAAGCCCACCTCGAGCCATACTTGTCATCCAAATATCCTCTGCCCCCCTTCAAGCATCCCTCGATTACGTAACATCTGAAGCAGACACCCTTCACGACAAAAGAATCATCAATCGACCAGGCTCCACTACCTTCAAACTTCCAATTTCGCAAGCTCAACACGTCCTCATTTCCCTCCCCAATTGAGCATTCAAAATTAATTCCAAAAGAAGTCTTGGCTTCAAAACCAATTCCCTCTCCGCCTGTCTGTATTCCTGTCAATTCGTACGATTACGTAACAACCAAGGACAGTCCTCTTCCAAGAGAAGTCTAGATTGCGAGTTTAGTCTGCAAATCATCTGGAGATTAGATCTTTCTCTCGAGCGTTGAAGACTCAAAATTTTTAAGCAAGGCTTCTCAAATTTCCAAAAGTACCTCAAGCAGCCGGGGGCTTATCATCCAAATATCCTCACCCCCTTCCAGCAGTCCTCGATTACGTAACACCTGAGGTGGACACTCTTGACACTAGCCAAATCATCAGATCAACCAAATTCCAATACCTTCAGCTCCCACTCTACCAGATCAACACGTCATCATTCCCCACCCCCCAATTAAAAACTCAAAACGCACTCTCCCCTCGCCCACCTCCACACCCCTTTCCAAAGCCCACGATTACGTCATACACAGGCCACCTAGTGGGGATAATGGAAGACCCCCCCGAGCCTCACGAAGTGGTGGAAACGCCCATTCACTGAAGAGGGCTAACGCGAGAGGCATGAGTAAGAATGAGGGCAACCCAGAAAAAAAAAACTTTCAGCGCGTAAAGTGTATGTATTCACACAGTCGGTTTTCTTTCTTCTACTTTTTTTTATGGCCACCGAGGGTTAGAAAGGGGGGAATAACAGTGGATTTTGTGGGGTGTTGGATGTACGGGGGGGTCTTTCAATGCTGGAACTGTGCGCACTCTAGGCACCTCGGAGACTCGCTGTGCCCTGGTTGCGTATTGATCCATTGCATTTTGCTAGCTAGGGGGCGCCTCACTTGCACGGGTCAGGGGTGATTCGCTGCATCTGCGCAGACGCCAGACTTTGGTCAATTCAACATCGACCCATAACCAGTCGCTACTGATATATCTGGGAAGGGGGTTGAATTTTTCGGCTTGGTCGAGTGAATTTTGGGGGTGATTTTTCAAGTCGAATGCTGCCAGCGTAACTACTGATCAGGACGATAGCTTTTCCGAGAAGATCTAGAAGGAGAATCTCTTCTTTTCTAGAAGATCAATCTGGACGAGGGGAGCTAGATGGGCCGTGAGTAATGGCCAATATCTCCTGATTAGATAATGCGATTGGGATGATTTAGGTGTCATCTTCAAGCTTGCACCAGCAGCTTCGAAATGAGCGCAACTTCGACCAATTCCAGTCGTCCATTGTCCAGTTATTACCAGCTAAAGGCGATTCCTTTTGCACAACCTCCTCTCTTGGCGCTGATTGGAGTCTCCAGAGACACTGGAATAAGCGATTTTAGAAAAATATATATTTTTGAAGGGCTTCAGATGAAGAGACTTCTTTGATTGAAGCCATTGATCCGTCCTCGTGGTTTCATATCTTACACAATTCACTTTAATCATCATGATGACCACCTACATTGGCTTGATACACATGTGACTCATGATTTTAATGGGCACAAGGTAGGCACGTGCACCGAAATGCTAGAGAATTCATCCCGGAAGGGCTAGTTATTCAAGTCTCTGCGCGAAGCTCTCGTCATTTGTTGAGACAAAAAAATTGCCACAACTTAGTCATCCGTTTCTGGTGAAAAGTTTCCGGTGATTCTCGTGCCCCTTTCATTGATACTCATATGTTGATAATCAACTCCAACTGTTCGTCTGAATGAAATTCGATCTTGGTTAGTTGAAACAATGGTGGGACTTCGTCGAACAGTTGGTTAAAAATCAATGAATATCGATCGACCTCGAGAAGTATCATCAACGAGTCCAATAATGTTTGAGCGTTCAAATCCTATACACGTCTCTCCTGAGCGCCCATTAACCATTCAATATGCCTTAACAAAACGTACAGAACGGAAGTAGACGGTTACCTCAATGCCTGGGTACCTCGAGGTCGCACTTGAAACTATAGTCATATCTGGGAGCGCCGAATGGTCCAGTGAAAAAGAAAAAAAAGTCATTGGGAATTTTTCCATTTACTTATTGTCAATCCTGTGTGCCTCATTGCAACGCCCAATACGGCCATCAAATATTCATAATTATTTATTTTAACCTCATTGTCACGTCATTACTCTTTTTTTTGTCAATTTTTTTTTCTAGCATGGCCGCACTGATTCATACAGAGTTGCAACATTCACGAATGTACGCGATGACAACAAAACAGCTGATGGAATGGTCAAGGTAGTCAAGGAGAAAATTTAAGGGGTTGAGAAAATTTGGTTGTTAAGGGATGAGGGAGAAGGGAACGAGTCAATTTCATATTTTGTTGAGCTGTTGATTGGCTTCAGAGGAGTTTTGTTACTTCTGGATTTGGAGAAACAGCTGACGGAACTGGGGAAATTAACTCGTTACTACTTCTCAATTGAAGAATTGAATTTATTCAGTCGCATTTGTCCGCTTTCAATGGTGACTACTCTCTCCTGACTTCGAATATCTTCGGTTCTCTCTTTATCTGCATCTGGTCATTTGATATTTACCGATTTTTTTAACAAATTTATCATTCCGTAAACAGCAATTCGCTTCAATCTTTTCACGAAGCTAATTAATCAATCCTGGGGTAATCTTGCAATTGCCCCGGGATCCTTCTCTCGATTCATCACCCTTTCTCTGATTGTTTAATGGAAAATCTAATTTTAGAAATGCACTAATCTAAGACTCGCTACCACTTCACAACTGAACCCATTAAGGATTGGCTTTCTCCTTGTCTTTTGTAACTTTGAGAATCTCTCTCCATCTCTATCTACTCCTCTGACCTTTTGCTAAACTCTAACGAGATCACCATTACATAAAAACGAGCAGTTCACCTCAACCTTTTCACAGGGATAATTAATCAATCTTGGGGGAATCCTTGAATTTCTTCAAAATACTTCTCTCGACTCTCCATTCTTCCTCTGATTGTTCAATGAGAAAATCTAATTTTAGAATTTACTCTCCTAGGACTCGTTACCAATTCACAATTGAATTTTTCAGGAATTAGTTTTTATAGTTCTTTCTTCTATTTCCTAACCCCAAAACTCTCTCCATCATCATCTACTCTTCTGATTTTTTGCTGAATATTAACAAGATCCCCATGACATAAAAACGAACAGTTCACCTCAACTTCTTTACAGAGACAATTAGCCAATCCTGGAGGAATTCTTGAAAGCTCATCTTGACTCTCAATCCTTCGGAAATTGACGTCTCTCTTCTCTTTCCTAACCTCAAGAATCTCTCCATCCCGACCTACTCTTCTGATTTTTTGCCGAATACTAACAAGAGCACCATTACATACAAACGAAGAGTACACATCAACTTCTTCATAGAGACACTTGATCAATCCTGGAGGAAACCTACGATTGCTCCAGGAAGCTTCTTCTCTCACCTCCCCATCCTTTCTCCAATTGTCCGATGGAGAATCTAATTTTAAAACTCACGTACGGGAGACTAATTAATCGAAAATCATTAATCCTGAGGAAATCTTTCAGTTCCTCCAGAATCCTTCTCTCCCCTCAGCACCCATTCTCTGATTAACCAATGGCAAATTAAATTTTAGAATTCACAATCTTAAGACTCGTTACTACTTCCCAATTGAATCCTCCAGGAGTTGCAGGAATTAAGGGGGCTTCCCCCTTGTCTATCTACTCTTTTGACCTTTTGCCAAATCCCAACACGATCGCCAGTACATAAAAAAAAAAAAAGAAAAGTTCACCTTAACCTCTCAAAGATATCCAATTCCTCTGGAATCCGTCTCTCACGTCGGCACCCTTGCCCTGATTCTTCAATGGAGAATACACTTTTAGGAAGCCACTAATCTAAGACTCGTTACCACTTTCCAACTAAACCCATCAAGGATTGATTTCCCCCTTCTGTTTCCTAACTTCAAGAGCCTCTCCATCTCTATCTACTCCTCTGATCTTCCGCTAAATTCCAACAAGTTCAACCTCTTTCTACAGATAATTCATTGAATCTGGGGGAAATCCTTCAATTACTCCAGAATTCTCCTGTCTCCTTTGTATCCTTTTTTGATTATTCAATGGAAAAAGTAATTTTAGAAGTCGCGATCCTAAGACTCGTTATCATTTTACAATTGGATCTTTCAGGAATGGGCTTTCCCATCTCTTTCTTCATTTTAAGAATCCCCAGCTTTATCTATTCTTCTAACCTTCCACTAAATTCTACGCAAGAAAACCAGTAGTACATCCACCTCAAGCCAGAGGCAATTCACAAAACCTGGATAAACGCTTCAATTCCTCCAGAATCCTTCTTCCAACCATCTGATTAAATTATTTCCTTTTAAGTTATTGTTAGAAAGGTCTTTGACATTAATCGTAAAAGTAATTTCGATATTAGTCATTTTTCCGCCATTCCGCCATCTGCACCCTTTTTCTGATTGTCCAATTTCTTTCTCTCTTTTCTAACTTTAGGAATCCCTATCTACTGTCCTCTACCTCTACCTACTCTTCTGACCTTTTACTAAATCCTAAGATCGCCGTTACAACCTGGATAAATCTTTCAGTTACTCCAGAATCTTCCTATCATCTCCACACTCTTTCTGTAATTGTTCAATGGAAAATCTAATTTTGGAAGTCACACTTTACAATTGGATCCGTCAGTAATTGGCGTCCCCATCTTTTTCCTAACCTCATGAATCTCCATCTCTATCTACTCTTCTAACCTTCCACTAAATTCTACCAAAAAACCAGCAGCACATCCACCTCATGACAGAGGCAGTTCCCCAAACCTGGACAAACCCTTCAATTCCTCCAGAATCCGTCTTCCACCTCTGCAGCCTTTCTCTGATTGTCCAATAAAAAATCTAATTTTAGAATTTACAATCCTAAGACTCGTTACCAGCTCACAATTGAAGCCTTCAGGAACGGGCTTCCCCGGCTTTCTTTCTCTCTTTTCTAACTTTAGGAATCCCTATCTACTGTCCTCTACCTCTACCTACTCTTCTGACCTTTTACTAAATCCTAAGATCGCCGTTACACATCCTCTTCCCAGAGATAATTCTTCAAACCCGGAGGAATCTTTCAGTTACTCCAGAATCGTTCTATCATCTCCACACTCTTTCTCTGATTGTTCAATGGAAAATCTAATTTTAGGGACGCACTAGCTTGACTATTCGCTGCCCTTTTGCTTAACCGGTTGAGCTCTCACCTCGACCTATCACGCTCGATGGAACCATCAATACACTTTAACATTTTACTTATTCTAATCTCTTTTCACGTACTCACACACTCGATTGTCTCGGTGGATTACATCTCGGGCTCGTTTCATAATCTGCTTTGTATTCAGTGGTGGTGGGCTCGATATTTCTGGGGCGCTGTATCACTGTTGTCGATTGTTGAATCAATCATTTAATTGCACTTATTGTGGGCCATATTCAGAGATCATAACTCCCTAATTATAAGCACATCACTTTTATCAATTTTAAACATAATAATTAGACAACGATTTCAACGCAATTTTATTTTCAATTGGGCTTTTTATTATTTGGTCAGGTATTTATGAATGATGAAAACACCAAGCGCTGGTTTTAATTTTAATTTCAGTATTCTTATGCTTCAATTTTGAGTTACAACGTCTGGTTAAGTAGTTTCAATGAATTATTAGAATACTTTTTTTTACGAGACACTTGTAGAATGACGAGTTCGGCTTGCCGATGAGGACTGAGACGACACGACAAAACAAGCCAACACACCCAACTCAGATTAATTAGAGGGGTTAATAAGTCCAACGACTTATTAATTCATGCATCATTCGAGTGCGTGTATTGGTGGAGTTTATCGTTGTGTTATCTCGGCGAGTCCCGGAGAAAGCCATTCAATTGATTAAATGCCCAGGCATTTCATGACACAGTTACTAATCTCAATGTCTTCTGCTCTCTTCCCCTCCCCCCTTTTTTTTTTTGCAAACCGAATAACAGTCGCGGCGAAAGAACCCAAAGAAGAAAGGAGACAATTTGGATGACTTGAAACAGGAGTTGGATATTGATTTTCATAAAATCTCACCTGAGGAACTCTATCAAAGATTTCAAACTCATCCAGAGAACGTAAGTTCATTATTTGTTTAATAATTTAGGTTATTTTGTAGTTTTTGAGGTAATCGTCTTTATAATTTATCGTCAAAACTCTTGTCAATACCAATTTGAGATTATAAAACCGAAGTGAAGATCATTTTCTTTCTGAGGACGAGTAAATGTTTAAACGTATTTTTTCTCCCCGGCGGGAGCAAAGTACTCACTTCCCTCCCGCTACGCGGGAGGGAATTGCGACTTTGCTCCTACGCCAGGAAGAAAAATCATGTTCTCACCACGGAAAGTAAAATAAAGGAGCCTTACTCACGTGCTTACCACCCTCGCCTTCGGCTCGGGCGGTAATTCTGCACGT
>JAPYZM010002281.1:0-16110 GCA_030522845.1 Psyttalia concolor
GATCGCAAATACTTCACATGAGAAGACGGAAAATCCATCGGGTAGTTTATACTTGAAAGTTTCAAGTTCTAATATTAATGCACAACCACTTTTTCCATTCATTTTTGAACCATCAGTGACAATTTTCTGGTAATCGGCGTATTTGTCATATATTTCTGCGTAGAGCGCTTTATAATCTGTTGGATTAGTAAGTTTCTTGCCTTGGGAGAGATTGTGGATGTCTAAATTAACTTTGATTTGGTAGTTAATCCACGGGGGGATGGGGTGCATTCGTCTCGGTTCGATTTTAATTCTAGGGACTTCTAGTTCGACTAGAGCTGCTCTGGCTCTAATTTCTAGAGGAGACGGTAGGTGGGGCTTCTTATTATACTTCTGTGAGAGTGGGATATGTTTAATTGTTGCAACACTCGCGGGTTATTTAATAGAAGATATTTACTAAGTAATTCGTTTATACAGCGAGGCTGTTGGGATGGTATTTCGCGTTGCTAGTTAGACATCGATCACCGACTTTCGACTTGGACTCTGTGTTGGCTGAAGGCCTGAGCTCGGAGGTCTACTCTGTTCTGCCCTCAAATGTATTCTGACTCTCAAGGAGTCTCTCAAACGCAGCAAAGCCCCAATTCACTAATCTAAGCGGTCCCACGGTTTTGCTTCACTAACATTGTCTCTTGTCATCATTGACAGAGACTTGCACATTCAAACAGTCCACTCACGTGGACTGAACTCTGCAAAGCCATGAGACTGCTTATTCAGGTATCCAGAAGACACCGTGTGACTGCTGACCAAGGCATCAAAATGGGATTGTATGTTCACTGACCAAGATATTCAACAATACCGAGGGGCTGCTGACCAATCTCCAAGTGATACCTTGGGACTGCTGACTCATGTCTGGATAACAGGAAAGAGGAATCAAATCGCTAACTCACGCCATCCACCATTGTTCCTATTATTTTATTAAATAATTCATAATCGACGTATTGGTCGATCCCAATACCTCACACTGGAAACGATGTTTTCCAGCAAGGATTACATATGTTGACCTTTACGAAAACCTTCTTCATTGCTCGTAGGTCATTTTAAAAACAGTATAAATGCTCATCTCGGTTTCTAGCCAGGTCTGTTGATCTCTTTATGGGAGATGGAAGTTGTGATACGGCTTGTGTAGATATAACATTATAAAAGAGTTCTAGTCCCCGCCGGAAAAAATTTGAAATCGGCTCGCTCATTTTTAAGATATGGCATTTAATGTATTGTCACAGAAAATCAATATCTCTCCCCCCCCCCTGAATAAAGAGACTCAAATGAATAAAAGAAAACATCCGCCCCTTCACCTCCGACATGAAAATCTCCTCGGATCCGACATTACCCAAACTCTTACCGAACTCTTAACGTTCTTTTAACCCGTCACTGGTCACGCCAACTTGCCAGCAATGCTTACGCGCGCGATGAGAGAAACTCTCACGGCTACGCGCGCATTCGATGAAAGTATACTTGATCGTACTTACGTCTTAAATTTGGAACTAATTATATTTATATATTGTTTACATTATCTATACAATTGCGAACAGACTTCCGCTTTTCCTCAACCCAGCGGCCCACCTCTGTTCAACTCTTCGGCTTTTATCGGCCGCGATCGAGCTCACCCGAAGCGCTCTCCTCGCTAACTGCCTTTAGGCGCGCAGCGAGAGGATCTCTCACATTCTGTGACGGAGCTTGATAATTTTTAAAAAAATTAATTACCAATGTTAGGCCATTTGGACCGATTTCAGAGGTAAGAGGGATATTTACTAGGGGTATAGAAGAATTTTCACCGAAAAATATCGAGTTTTCCGTCAAGTTTTCTATATACCGTGAAAAGAAGCGTGAGAGAAAATCTCATAGCGCGACCGCTGACAGGAAATTTGTAAGAGTTCAACTCTTAACTCGGTCCGCTAGGGGTGTGATACTTCCCTTATATTTTTCACGGTATTTCACACCATATCATTTTGTTCGACTTCGTCTCATGGACGATGTACCTAAAATCTTTCTCCGTTACAAATATTCTACCAACTGTGTTACTTTTGAAAAAATTATAGACAGTCATCGACGAAACAGCAGAAAAGAGAACATGAAGAATCAAAAATAGTACAATTAACATCGTAAAACTGCAACTAGTCAACAGTTCATCAGCTACTAAAGGTGTACGAGACTCACAGTACGAATAATCAAAACGACCATTTGTAATTGCATTATATCAAACTTGAAAAGTGTCTCGCTATATTTCCAACCAAATATCGATTAGCTTACCAACTGTTTTTGTGGCAATTTAGCCAAAGGTAGATTTTTTTCCCGGAGAATATTTCTCTACGGATGTTTCTCCTAAGGAAATGTTTTCGGGGTGTGGCGGACATTGGGCTATTAGGTGAGTCGAAATAGTTGAGAAAGTGTCCCCTGAGGTAGAGGAGACCGTAACTAATAAAATCGAGGGAGTGACCGACAAGTGAATTTTAAACAAAATTCTTAATATTGGGATCTGATTGTGTGGGTGAAACACTGAAGTGTACCACGGATTATCCCACGTTTTCAGCAAAAGGAATAATAAAAAGAAGAGAGACGGCTTATATTTTCCTTTGCACTTATCAAAATCAAATTTTTGAAAAATTCAAACTTCGAAAAAATACAGGGAAGATATAAGCTAAAACCGAGGGAACACTTGGAATTCAAAGGTAGAAATGTGGTTTAAAATTGTATTGTGTTGTGATTGCGCTTGATGAAAGTTCCACAATTGGGAAAGAACGATCACTCTGCTCATTGTCTCTTCATTCCGATTCATTCCGTTCATTCCGAACATTCAAAAGTATAGATGCTCTGATGAGACGATTGTTTATAAAATTATAGCTCGCTCAATATCAATGGTATGGAAAAAATAATAAAGTCCTTTTTTATTGTTAATGAATAATAGATAAATATAAAATTTTCAATTCTACGACAAAATCAGATTTACACTGTTTGTTAATAAACAATATAAAAAGTTTATAAAAAAACGATGTTGGCACTGTTTAAAAAATCAGAAAAAAATGTATGTCATAGGGTGTCTATCAGAGAATCTATGGTGGAATTTTCATAATATGTTTCCATGTAGGGCCTGAGATATTAATTGTTGAGTCGAGCTGAGTTAGCCATCTGCATTGAGAAGAGCGCCAAGATAGCTCACGTGGAAGACTACTCCATGGGCGCTCACTCATTTTTTTTGTATTTTATGGATTATCAGATACAAGAATTTGTAGAAGTACTATCATATAATATGTCTAGAAAATTTGTAAGGGTTAATATCTTCAAGGGCAATCGTTATTGTACAATTAGAAGGAGTATTGTAAAATTGAAAGGAAGCGTCTTGCCGTACCTGATGACACCCATATGGCGACGTGCTGGCGGGATCTCAACAAAGACAAATAGTTACTGAATATAATAATTATGAAACAACTCGATAATGTCTGCGATTTGCTAATACTGATCGATTTTCAAGGAGGGGTAAATGATTATATTTTTTTGGTAGTTACAGTACCCCACTGAGGGAGGCGTTGCTTGAGGCCTCCGTTGATTCCCAATAGAAAAAAAATGTATTGTCGCTTCGTCCCTCTGAAAAATTACTTTATTCAATTTTCGTAGCATTTGCCTAGAGTAATTTGAGTTTTGCTGCCGAATGGAAGCTTTACAATCGTTCAATTTTCACATTTGGTGATTTTCATTGAAAATGATTTAGAATGGTCTGAACCGTAAAAATACGAAGTTTGAGCATCGCGTGTGGATGTGCGGATGTCCATCTGGTGGTCAAGTGTTTGAAAAAGGAACGATTACATGGCTAAAAAGATTCAGAACAATTTGAAATTTCGTGATATTATTGATATTTATTATCGCTAATACTGTGCCAAGTTTCGGCCAAGTTTCGATCCAACCGTTTTGGCGAAGTTCGCATTCGTTTCTTGATCTTCTCTCGTCAATATCTCAAAGAATATCCAGCCAATTGACTTTTTTCTTCTTTCGAAATACGCTCCTTGACATCAGCTATAACAAACAATCCAAATCTATATACCGGTCCATTGAAAGTTTTCGAGATATTTCATTTTTTCAATTTGCTGCTAAAAATGCTTGTTAGCACTCTCACCTTCGCAAAAATCGATATATCAACTTGAAATTTGACATGCAGTCTCCCCTTTGCCCTAAGATGGCTCGTATTGAAGATGGGCTCAAGCGGATTATTCGTTTTGGAGATATTTAAATTTTTATCCGAATCGAATTTCTTGATTATCTCAAAAACTATTCAACCTATTGACATTTATCTTCTTTTAAAATACTTTGCAACGTTGCGAACGTCTTGATCATTTCAAAACACAGTTCATGCAATGACTCTACTAATGACACACATGACATTTCATCTTGATTCATTAGAACGTGTCAATCGAATCAATATTTAAGTCACTAGGAGAAAAACTGGAGGCAAAAAATAGTGTATTGATTTCATTCGGAAGCATACCATCATCAATTGATGGCAAAGAAAGACGAAAAAAAGACCACTGTCACATACTCGCTGTCATATCGCTACAGCCCCCGGCTTGTTTTCCTTTCAATACGTTCCTCATAATTCCACAGAAAAAGGAGGAGAAACGATTTGAATATGAAAAACGCTGAATTCACTCCACAGATGCTTAGCGGATCGGCTCAAAACAACAAACTCGCGAGCGCGACTTGTCCACCGCAGCGTGTTCACCACTCCCCTTCATCTGCCACATCTCTACATAATCATTGATATCTCAGGCTCTATATCGAAACATATTTCAATAATTTGGTCATTGATTCTGTGATAGACAATCTATTACATATATTTTTTTCGGATTTTTTAAACCGTGCCAACATGTTTTTTTCTAAACTTTTTATATTATTTATCAACAGAACTATTGTAAAATAGGGTTTTTGGCTAAATAAAATGGTTATCTAATTACATCATCATTCAACAACAAAGAAGGTCTTTATCGTTTTCTTATATGACTAATATTTTTTTTCGAGTTATGATCATATAAACAATGACTCATCCGGTGATACCTCCAATTTTCCATCTTGAATAACTTTTGAAAAAAATTTCTTACTATCGTTTCCTCGCGTTCTCGAATAAATGAGGGGTTTCTCTACAACATATGCAAGTTTCAACAAAATTGAAAAAAAAAACGATTTTTTTATTGAAATCGCGTGGAATGCCCCATAAGCAGTTTCTGCTACTTGTGCTCTACTTTACTGACACCGACCCCCTCCGAAAATTATCGACCCGCTCGCCCTCGCGCTCTGCCTTATTCATACTCACGTTCAGTAAAATTATCAACACTCTCGCCCGCGCGCCCTGTTTTATTTTCAACTACGGCTTTGGCTTAGTTGACGTGCCACCGCTATGAAATTGTAGTGTTAAAACTTTTCCATATGCGTTGGTAATCTTCCCTATAATCTATGATTTTCTCTCTGACTATTGGCTAGTGGTTATCGTCTGTTGATCATTCACGTGTTATTCAATTTGATTTTTGATTTTGTTCTTGCATTTACATAATAAAAAGAATTATTCCAATTGGTTGGTATATTTATTCATCATGAATGTTTATATGTTGTTATAGAATTTTTAAATTTATTTTTACTATTTTTCTGGATTGTATTTCCCAGAAAATGTTGAGAACGATGGAGAAGGCGGTGGTAGCCTTTAAAAGAATTGCACCTCAGTACACGCGAGTATTTAACCTGAACAAACACGGTGATATTTCTTCTGTATATATTACTGTATTATTTAAAATGAAAGTCATTTAAAAATTAGATATACGACATTCTCCGCCGTGATTAGTTATTTTATTTTTTTTTCACACATTTACTACGAGATTAATTACTACGGGATTAATGATTTTTTTTTCGTTTACTTTGCAGACGTAGCACAGAAGGGAACGATGGCAGAGGATTCAGATACAAAAATAGTGTGGATGGATATGGAGGTAAAGAAAGTCACTCATACATGGATTGGCAGAATTTTTTTGCAATCTCCTTATTATTCTTCCAATGAAAGTTCGAATTCTTCGATACAGTTCCAAAATCATTATACGACGGATATATTTTTTTTTTAATTAGTCTTTTGAATAAAAAAAAATGTTAGACAATTCCCTTGATTTCAATTGAACTTTGTATTAGTTTTTGGCCGTTTCTAATCAATAGAAAAAAATCTGTAGAAAAAACCAATAGAATCCAATTGTTTTATATAATTTATTCTATTCATTTTCTGTAACATTCCCTCAGCTACAAATTTTCAAGTTCTTTCTTCAATTTTCATTGATGAATAGAAACAGAAAAGCAGATTTTGTAAGAAACTTAGGAAATTCGATTTGAGGATTTTGTATAGAAAAATGTTCTATATAATAATTTGTGAGGAAAATATCTAATTCCATTGATTTTTTTTACAAAATATTTTCTATGTCAATAGAAACAGCCAAAAACTAATAGGAATCTCAATAAAAAATCAAACAATATCTAGCGTATCCGTTGGAATTTTTTGTTACATTTTGTTCGTACGTGTCGTCCAATGGTTGCAAGTATTGTTAAACCTTATAAAAATCTTCCATATTAAAGGTATCAAATTTTGTTAGTTCTAAACTTGTTATGTGATAATTTTTCTCATTCAAACACTAACAGTTTCGAGTGGAATGATCTATCATGAAAATTATAGTTCTCTATGATGCATTTAATTGTCCTAGATGACTGGATTGGACGTCTTCAAAGATCAAATTCTCGAGATCGCTTGTTTAGTCACTGATAAGGAATTGAACATTGAAAGTAGCGATTTTCATGTAATAATTCATCAATCTGACGAAGTCCTGAATAGTATGAACGAATGGTGCATAGAACATCACAAAGCAGTGAGTACAAAAAGGATCGGGTAAATACGTAGTATCCCTTACTCGATCTCTGTTTTTTAAAATCTGGTGTCCTATTAGATTCTGTAGCGTAGATTCTGGCTCAGACACTCCGTTTATCGTGAACGATTAGTCTGGGTGTTACGAGCTTCAAAACATCACTCACCCCACCACTGTTTGTGCGACCGGACATCAGCAGCGTGGAGGTGGTGGTGTCTGCTCTCAAAGACAATACATGTTGATACAGACAAACACAAGGAGAACAACAGGGATGATAATAAACTTTTCCATCATGATCCCCCAGCAGGCAACCCATCCAACTTACCGGATGCTCCAGTTGGTAAAAAAAATTTCCAGCACTTCCCTAATGAAGATAAAAAATATTACCAAATGGCCACATTGTAAAAAAGCAATTATGGTGATCGTTCTGGCGAGGGAGTGACACGGGTCTCTCACCATGTACACTAAATCTCTTGGGCACTACTACTCGTTGCACAATTCGGTGATCTTCCGAATATCAACCGGCTGCCAATTGTTCCATTCGAAACTGAACCACAAACAGTCGCAACATGGGCGATACTGCTTCTATACTGAGGTCAACACCTCTGTCCCCTTAAGTTTTGATGTTCTTTCGCCCGATATCTTTTCCATTTGGTGTTAACACTAATTGGTACAATATTCTAACCATTTTTCAACAAACGTAGCTGAATTATTAATAAACCCGGATTGAGAATTTTCAAATTTACTTTACTCATATCGAAAAATGAGGGTGAGGAGTCGATATGTACGTAAACAAGCAGTTGACCGAGCCTATTTTGTAGAGGGCATTCAACCATTACTTTTAGCATTCTTTGTCCCTTTGATTTTTTATTTCTATCAATTCCATTGTGTCAGCTTCCGAATGGATTCCTGGTCATACAAATTCTTGGAAGCACATAAAATCAAAAATATCTTGAAAACTTTGCGGGGACCGCTGGATAGATTTTAATTGATCTAGATAGGGGGGATCAAGATAAACATTTTCAGAGAAGAAACATTGAAATCAGTTCATCAGTTTTGGAGATATAAAATAAAAACGATTCTCAGCGGGGGACACACAGATATTGTCGCCAAACTTTGTATTTATACGTTTCAGATCATTCTACATCTTTCCAAAGAAAATTAAGAAATGTTAAAATGGAACGATTGCAAAGTTTCCATTCGGAAGTAAAAATTGGTAAATGAGACCGCCTAGACCTTGGAATTGAACCTTGGTTGGATATCCTGTCTTCGCGGCTTCAATGTTCATTCTAAACCTCTATTTGTTGAAAATAACAATGTTAGGTGATCTGAATTAAAAAAATACGTACCTCAGCACACCTCTGACCCTTCTGTCAGTAAAAAATGTTGAAAAAAAGATTATTCACATTGAAGTTGAAAAATTTTCACGAATGAGTCACATTGTCCGAGAGGTCACTGAATTAATTTGATGAGGAGGTGACTATTGGTTCTCACCACTTCTGATAATCACTTTATCAAAACACTGGTCATCTGTACTTCACCAATTTGCTGTTTGTTCCTTCGGAAACTGAGTCATAAACCGACAAAATAGCCACGACCGTGCCTATTTTTATCAATACCTCAGACCCCTTTTGTTTTGATGTTTTTTTTCCTTTATTCGGGATTGCTATGAACCTACACAAATCATTCCCCCCATAAACCGTTTTCAGATTCAATCTTTGGGCACGGAAACCTACATTTTCACCCAGTTCCATTGAATTTAGTCAGGTGAACCTATATTAGACATTTACCAAAAAAATTAATTGATAGATGGGTCCGAGGAATGAATGTTAGAAGCGGGAGAATCATTGGGGAACATTACCACCACAATATTTATGTTGGCTTGCCAGATACCACCGCATTCTCGCCGTTGGTCTTGGTCCACACAACGAGTGGTGGGGTAAGTGAAGGTCCATAATACGCAGTCGAATTATTTCCGAGGAGCGGTCATTTCAGATCAATAATCTACATCATACAATTTAATAGGACACTAAATAACAATAGAATCAAAGAGGTGGGGTGATTTGTATTAATTAATAATTACCAGAACGGGTTTTGTTTTCCAGAGTGGTCTTACTGATGCTGTTAGAAATAGCACAATAACGCTTGAAAATGCAGAGCAACAATTACTAGAGTTTCTAAAAAAATATATACCTCAAAAGTCTTGTCCGCTAGCTGGGAATTCGATATACATGGACAGATTATTCTTGAGAAGATTGATGCCAACAACAGACGAATACCTGCACTACAGAATCATCGACGTATCAACGATTCACGAACTAGCAAAGTAATCAATCAAATTCCTCATTAATCCTCCTAAACTGGTGTTATAAGCTGCTTTTTAGTGTTTCGCCTGACACTCGTAATTACTGTTTAAAAAATAAAAACAAATTTTGTGTCTTGACAACCATAATTACCGTCTAAATTAAGAATTTAGTAACACGGTTCGGAAAAACGGCGGTACGTCACCCGGTGTCAACCGTACTAGCTGACTCAACTGACGGTTTAACGCCAGTACAGGAGGATTACTGGTCACTGGATTTTTTCAAGTATACTTTCTGATTCGTTAAGAATCCATGTGCAAAATTGTAGGTGATCTAAAAGCTTATAAACAAAGGAACTAATTCTAAAAGTTGCTATTCGTGCATGGAGTTGAATGGGAGATCGATAAATTGTACATTTTTCTTATACTACTAAGCAGATGACAATGTATCAAAAATACTAATGTGAAATTTGAATTTATGCAGAAATATTAAAAGTAGAAATGATTTCCTTTGTTCACAAGCTTCTAGGGCCTCTGCTATTTTACACATTTCTTAACGAATCATAGAGTATCTAGTAAAAAAATCAACTTCTCAACTTTCTATTTTATTCTCCGATCGAACGATAAATTTTTGAGCAAAAAATTAATTTATTACTAGGAGATGGAACTATCCAGCAGTCTCATTGGCTCCCAAGAAACAACATCTGCATCGAGCAATTGACGATATACGAGACAGCATTGAACAATTGAAATATTATAAATCAAAGTTTTTAAAAACCATAGAATAGTTCAAATGAGATGAACTCGTGATAATTCAATTTTTTTCACAATCATGTATATCATATTATTTTCCAAATAAGTGGTTCTGATGGAAGCAACGTCAAATTGGTTTAGTATATTATGAAATTCATTACAAAATTGTCTGTTGACAATTATGATAATGCAAAATTCAAAATTAATTATTGCGTTACAATTGTATAGCATAATAATCCTCCTAGACATATGAAGAAACTTAATAGAAAACTCTAACGAATTCAACAGTATTTCTATTAGAATTCTGACAAAATCCTATTTTTTTACCCACTTTATTCGGATATTCTAGAGAAAAAATTTTGTAAATTTTGACTTTCCTATAAACTGTTTTATATTAAAATTATTGTACAATAAGTAGTCCAAACTTTTTTGCTTGAATCGTTGAATGCAAAACAAAATTGAATTTGAATGGGAAAAATTTGAAAATGTTCACTCAATAATGTTTATTTATTAGAAATCTCAGTTGAAAAATTTAAACCGAAATTCAAAATCCATAAAAGATATCCTATAATAAAATATACAACAGAAATCGGTAGAAAAGAAATAGAATTTCAATAGAAACCCTATAGAATTTTCAAAGAATTCTAATGAAATTTCTTGGCGAATTCGCTAAAATTTTTAATTAAATTTTTCCGTACGCCTAGGTAACAATTGAGACATTTATTAAATAAAATCATGTTCATTAGTCAATTTGAATTGACCAAAACTCGTTCTTTAACAACCATAACCTTAATCGTCCGCGTGGTTCATCTGCTAAAACTACTGTACATAGTCCACGAGAAAAATTCCACGTGGCTTGAACCAATGAAAATCAACATGCGCAAGAAGAAAAAAAGATGACCGAACGAGAAATCCGAATGTTAACGAATACAGCCGAGTGGTCATTCAGTCGTGATGTGAGGTAAAATTCCAACCAAAAACTGCAACAATGCGAGAATTTCAATGTCAGAGTTGAACATCGGACTCTTCTGTTCTAATGAATTAAAATCTAATCAAATTTGTTATCAATTGTTGAAAATTAAATATTTTTTTATGATCCATCTTGAGAAGGGGGTGAACATCATCCAAACTCAAGAGCCAATTGACAAAACGTGTATAAAGGACCTCGGGTTTAAAAATAGTTGAGGAGATACCCCGTATTCTTTTTCAAGGTACACAAGCTGTGGATGAGACTGAACAATTCTCATAATTGTACGATTGTTTTTTAGTGATTTGTTAACTGAGGAATTTAGAATTTAAAAGGTAATTGACACAATGGCAACGAGGGGGAATATGGCACAAGCACTGGGCACAGATGGCAGTGATTTTACTCATAGAGAAACAATTGCAACACAATATCAAATCAGGTAAGTAAATGATTAATGTACTTCTAAATGAATTAAGAGTAATTGTTTCATTTGTTTCAGTGTTCTCAATAAGTCAAGACTGAAGTATTGTATATTTTTCCACTACCTCCTATTCTTCGTTATGCTGACCAAATTGTCAGCAGATATATTAGATCATTTAGACATATTTATTTTGGAAATTGAGGAGTTACAAATTCCACAGGTAAATATTTTTTTTTATTTTTATTGATTGTTCTTTCTGATTAGAGACAGTTGTTTATCCGGGCATTTATTAGTAGGCATTTATAGTAGTTGATCCTGACTGAGAAAATGGAATTTAAAGACAGCTTTGGAAATTTAAAGTGGAAAGGATGGAAAAATTTAGGAGGAAAATAGTTTTCTCGATGTGTAAGAAAAAGGGAGAGAGGCAAATGTTGGCGCGTTGACTGAATATAATTCAAATTCTTCAAAATATAGTTGGGAAAAATACTCAAATGGTGACGAGAAAATTGTCATTAATGGCTAGAAATGATTTCAGTGTAAAAAATGGTTATTTCGCGTGTTTTGACATACAACATGATTGGAGAAGAAACTAAAACCATTAAAATTGTGGAAATCAATGTTCATGATTTTTGGTCGGAAAAATGTTTTACAAAAATGAGCTCTAACATCTGCCCTTAAGATATTTTTTTCTGCCAAAATTTTTCAATTTTGAATTGAATGAATCCATGTCGAATATGAAGACATCAATTTTTCATTCTATATTTATCTCAGAAACTATTCATTTAACGGTAAAATACCAGGGATTGAGAATACTTACCATAGTAATATTTTTTAACCCGTTCTTCGGGAAACTTCAAGATATTCTCCTGAGATGATTCAATAATCGACAAGATAAGTTGTATCGATCTGGAAAGAAAAATTGTTGGAATATTTTATTTTACCGATGCATTGAATTTAAAAATTGAAACAATAATCTACTGACTGCGCCTGATATATATTAATAACCAGTTTTATTAATTTTAGCCACTAATGTGGGAATACATCTGGTGTTCGAGTTTGCTGGTATCATTTCTCGGACTAACGGCAGTGAAGAAAAATCAAATTAAGACACTTCAGAGATATATGATGGGTATCCTGTTACTTGGATTTGGTCCATTGTTTTATGCGTTTGTTTATTATATTTCTGATGTTTGGATTTATTTGACTGTTGGGAAGACGGAGGAGATACAATTATGGCAGGTAAATATCGCTTCTTCATTTATACATTGCAATTATTTCCGATAATATCGATTTTAATTAATGATTGTGGAAAATGTTGAATGACTTCTTCTCAATTATGAAAATCGCAGCTGAAATGGAGTTAGTCCTTTTAAGTTATCTACGAATACAAAGAATACGAATACTATTACAACTACAATACAATCTTATACTTACAATACTATTTACAAAGGATAATCATGAAAGATTTTCATGAATATTTTTCTACAAATGTTTCTGGAGGCTTTACGATGAATGTCGACAGACATATTCATTTAGTTATCTGTGCCTTACGAGGCAAGTGCACTGCATAAAAAGCAGATTGAGCGTGATTACTCCTTGTGTGTGACCACTCGGGAACACTTCAGGACAGGGGGAGTAATATCTGAAATGTAGGAAATCTGGTACGGAAACATTGAAAAAAAACTGACATAATAAAAGCTGAAGAACGTGTACGGTGAAATGGAAGAAATAAAAATAATAGTTATCTCTTTCTTTATAGATTCATTTCATAATCATTTTCAGATTAACGTCGTTTCTTTAGGATAATACTTTCAAAGAATAATGGAGTAAAATCAAATTGTCAAAGATATTGATAATCCAGTGACAGCGAAATGCCTTAAATATTATGCAACAGTACACCCACATCAGAATTTTTGCATTAGGCGTAGGCACTTGAAAAAATTTTAATTAATTTCTGAAATTTCGACAAAAAAATCTTGTAATTTGTCACAATGACTCATGTTCTTGAAATTTGTATGTATTTTGTTACTGAAAAATCTGTTGAATTTGGGAGAATTTTCAATCAAATGGCAATTTATAGGCCAACATAACAATTTTAATCTTGAAATATTTTGAGAATTCTGAGGACGATTTTCTTGAATGCTGTATGCGATATTCAAGGAATAGGAATTCCGGGGCAGATAATGATTAATTTTGCCAATTAGTCTGAAAATGCAAAATCTAATTGAAATTTGAATGATAATCTTACATTAAAAATGTAATCCTCCTGAATTTTCGAATTGAAAGCGAGATTTCATGAAAAATTTGATATTAGTTTGAATTTAAATTCACAGGATTGAATATTCAAAAGAAACTATTGTGTACTTTTCAAAGAAAAAAATCACCGTGTATTCGAAATAAGTAATATTTGAAGAAACAATTAATTTTCTTGCAGTCGCATTTTTGCATTTTTCAACAGTTGCGGATTAGATAGGAGATATGCGTTCCACACGTATTATGGTAGGCCAGTGGGATTAGTGGGTGGAAAGGATTTTGGATAGGTGGGAATCCTTCTAAATATATTGACTCCACAAATAACTGAAGACAAAATTCAGGCATTTAAAGTACAGGTGGTTCCTGCAGGGTCGCATGCTGTACATTATTCTTAAAGTTGAAAATGTTATCGGGCATGAACAGGAAAGCCTTTGGAAGAATTATCAAACTTCAACAATTTATTATCTTGCTGATTTCTATTTATGAAGCAATATTAATGAAAGGGTTCTCAATGTGCTGGTGATTTTTGGTTTTCAAACATGTTTTGCATACTACAATAGTATATTTCGTGCGCGGCGCCTGGAAAATGCCAATTTCGTGGCGCGCGGCCCACATCACGAAAAATAATATCCAAGCCTCGCCATGGAATAGTATATTACCGGCCTGTCGGTATGGGGTTTTTTACTCGCGCGGAGTTTGGCAAGCCGAGCCGTAGGCGAGGCGGCCAACCACGCGAGTCAAAAAACCCCATAACGACAGCCCAGGAACGATATTTTTCCGTAGAGATTTTTGGAAGGCAATTTTGCACGTGGGAGACGATGATCTGTTTTCGGGGCTCGAGCATGAAATGTACTATTTCGTAACAAGTGAAAAGAAAATGTTTTTTGGCGAGTGGGAGGTTTATATCACGAGCCGAAGGCTCACTTTCATCCATTTTGGCAGAGAAAAAAATTCATACTCCAAAGAATTGCCTTCCTTTGGTTCGGAAATAAAAAATAAAATACTGAATTTAGTACTGGAGAACAAGTGAATAATATTAGTAAACTCGAATTTTGTTTCAGGGCTATCCTTATGGATTCCTATGGTATGCCTTCATTCTTCTGGCGACACAAGTTCACTCATGCTCTCTATTGTTTTCCTGGAAACTGCTTGTGGCATGGAAATCTCGGGGGGCCAAAAAGTATGAATGATTCATATCAGAAACGAAGAAGCACGAAAAATCAAAAATTTTCAAATTATCAAATTCTTGTGTTCCATTACTTCACATAATCATTCAGGAACTGAAATAACTGCCATAAGTTCTTGAAATAAATGAAAAACTTCAAACCGACATAAACTTATTTATTTACATGAAGAAATTACTCAATTACGTAACTATTTGCGACAGTAAGCTCAACAACGACTGGAGTTCTGATCTGTTTAATAATATTTGGCTGCGTCGATTAGAATGTATAGTAAACAATATGGTTCCATGAATATTTAACATAGAAATCTTTCAACAGTCCAATTCAACGCAGACCAATTTAACAAAAAATCATTTTGAAACAAAAGATGTGAATTTGTGTCGAATTTTCTTTCCTGTTGCATTGCCTGCAGGTTGAATTCACATATAATATTTTTGTAGTACTCAGCCCTGTTACCGAAACTATTACACAGATAAAAGGTGACTACATACATACACACATACACACACACACACACATGCGGACTATTATCGAAAAATGGTACAGCATGATTGGGGATACCCAGAAACGTGAAGATATGATGAAAAATCAATTTTTGATGTTCAACCGATTACAATAATTTCCCCGCTCGGGAAGTTAAAAAGTAAGTATAACCCTATTTTTCTACATTATATGTTCTGTTGACATTTTTCCTATAAAATTTCGTTTGCTCAACTTCATTGAAAGAAAGAAATAGAAAAGTAGAGTAGAAATGAGTTAGGTCATTTGAGCTGGTCAATTTCTCTAGCAAACATTTGAATAGAATAAATTATATAGAAAATAATGAATTCGTAGTTGAGCAATCCCACGTCAAATGTGAAATTAAAAAAACTTCATGCATTTGATTGTCTTCGCGTCTTTCTGTGAGGAGTAGTATATGAGACCAAACTTCATAACAATGTTAGAGTGATTTGATTGTTTTTCATATGACTGATGAATTTTAAAAAATTATCACTTTTTGAGGTTGAATTTTTTCCTTCCTCGAAAAAACTTAAATGGTTGAATTTAAACATTACGAATTGAATTTTCGTTTCCGGATATTTGAAAGTAAGACAAAAAATTGCGCTTCAAAATAAATGCAATCAGATTCAATTTATTCCATTTTTAAAACCATTATTGCAAAAGAATTTTTCATCACGCTGTGTCGAAAAAGTAACTTTTCAGTCACTCTCCGCTTTGCGTCGAGTGACTAAAAAGTGCTTTTTCGACACATTGAGATGAAAAATATTGTACGTAACACGTGAAAAAAGTGGTTTTTGACTCGTGGGATTATATCA
>JAPYZM010002282.1:0-14398 GCA_030522845.1 Psyttalia concolor
GCGTGATGAAATAGTATATTTCGTAACAAGTGAAAAAAAATGGTTTTTGGCGAGTGGGAGGTTTATATCACGAGCCGAAGGCGAGTGATACAATCCCACAAGTCAAAACCACTTATTTTTTCACTTATTTATTTCGAAAAATTATTGACCATTGCAACGAGACTGTTTCTAAAATTTAATACATATATGGAGTACCGTCAATCCTTAATTAGGTTTTCGGTAGCCATCGATTTCAATCGATACTATACACTGCGAGAAAAACATACTTTGGCTAAAAAATTAATTCTTGGTTCCAGATTATTTTTTACTATCACATAATTCTTGAGCCCTTATTCTTCTTTTGTTCCTTAAGTATTTTTCATTGTCCAGAGAAGAAAAGTTATAAGGTTTTTCTTTCCTTGGACAACGTGCAAACTTAAGGGACAAGAGATAACATTGGCTCAAGAATTATGTGATAGTAAAAAATATTCTTAGCCCAAGAATTAATTTTTCGCCAAAAGTACGTTTTTCTGTCTGTGTAGCAATCGATTAGGGCTGTGATGCCTCGAAATGGGTAATTAGTGGAGATTGAAATAGCATCTTTGAATCTGCTGTAGTATGCTGCAAGAGGTGCAGAGGAGAGTGATTTAGGAGGGAAGAGAGAGAGAAAGACAGGCAATAGTAACTTAGTTAAGACCATGATTATATGGACTGATATTCGGGTGATCTCGCGGAGGTAGAAGCTTCCATTAGACGTTTATATATGAGACAAGAAGAATTAAATATTGATATATTTTAACGTCTGATATCTGTCAGCTTTACTCCCAACTAGAACAGGTTGCTCTCCATACCCCAGAACCTTTCCATCATTCCTTCATGATAATTCATTAGGGATATTCTTGATTTGTCGTGTCCCATCCCCTGTTTGAGAGATCTGCGCGTTAGTAAGTTTGAACATTTGTTCATTTGGTGGTAACTTACAAAATTCTTCCTGTACTAATTTTACGCATCGACTCTCCTCACTAGTTACTTTTCTTCAACTACCTACTGTGGTTTTATTTTTGACACAACCCGGGAAAAGAGTGAGAAATAGAGTGGGTGGAGGGAGAAGAGTCTCGTGGATCGATATGACAAATTCTAAACGTCAGATGTTATTTTAGCCGATAGGGTATATGAATAAAATCAATGGTCTTGTTACCGTTATCTATCATTGTGCAACAAATCATAGGCAATTTTGTTTACCGAATTATTGAGCCATTTTTTTTATCTTCAATATCTGCGACAAATTGTCATGTTAAATAACTGACTTGTGTGATTTGAAGACACTTCGTTACTTTGTATAAATTTGGATAAATTTCCCTCCACTTATCCAGAAATTAAAGATTTTCTCTCAAAAATTCACAAGTTAGTGAAATACCTGAGCAAAAAATGAAATTAATAAGAACTATATTTATGAGGATTCATTACGGGGAAGTAATCTGGTATTGCAGTGGTGAAGGAAAATGCATTCAAGTTTACTGCACATGTGTAGAGGCTCGATTGAAACGCCCGCGAGTCATTATAGTGATGACCCTAGCCTTATTATATTCTATGACTCCTCCGCGACGTGAATCCCACACGTAGACGATTCATATTTTCATACATGCAGCTGCAGTTCGGCGATAAGACTTGTTCGATTCTCCCTCAATCTATATTCGAATACCCACCTTTGTCTGGGCGTATAAAATTAAATGTCTTTTGTGCCTCGAAGAAATTGTTCATTTGAGCTCGTCAGCATTCGTCAATCCGTGAGGAAAACATTTCAATAGAAACTATCAAATCGTTCGATCGTTGTTCGAAGGAAATCACTGGACTTCTCCAGTTAAAATTTAGTTATTACAACGGTCCAAAAATCCCTTTCCTCACAAGTATTGGCCAATATTTCTCATCATAATGTGTTATACAATAAAACACAAGTGACTTTCATATAGAACTGATAAAAGTTTAATCGAAAATAATAGAATGGCGTTATGTTCCAATGCAAGGGTAATCAACGATACGCGGGCGCGGTGTAGAAAATGATTAGAAATGCGATTACAGCTTAAAAATGCTTATTTCTAGTGATTTTTTCAATTTAATTTTCATGCTAGGAAAATGTTAACTATTTAAAAGGATAATTCCATATCTCGATTCATCCCGGGGACCTGTATTCCTGGTTGATTAGCAACAATCGTTATGTTCAGTTATAAACAATATGGCCACCCATTTGCTTCATTATTATTAATAGGTTTAGAGCCCCGGCGATATGAGGTGGTTGAGTCGATAGAGTAATTAGTAATAAGACATGCAGTATGCGCACGAGCCTGCGCCGCCAGTAATAGGCGCAGTTCTCCGGAAGCTTTTGGCAACGCGATTTCGTCCTCAGCAACATCGTTTTCCTTCGTTTATCCTCCTTTCTTTTACTATCCCCCCCCCCCACACACACACACACACACACACACATACACATCCATTGTGTCGCGAGAATTTTCAGCCACCTATTTTCTCACTCGGTAAGGGAAGACTCTTACCTCGATCTGTATATATACCACTCTCTGTTTTACGATCTCCCAACGCTTATTCTCATCATTAAACACACTATAATTATTCACAAGTGACATTTTTATGATCTTCTGTCTACTTACATCTTTGTTCATTGATAACGGCGCAAATCATTAGAACCAAATTCATCAGAAATTGATCACTATTTGAATGTGGTTTACAAATTTTCATTAATCTCTGGATTATCGAAAACCAATCTAAATTTAGCGGAAGAACTTGCTTACTCGTGACGTTATATCATAAAAAAATAACACTTTTCGGTCATACTTGCATGGTAAATTTGAGTTTCTGTACGGCTTCTGAAGTTGAATTGGTATTGTATTCTCCACAAATTCGAAGATTTGAAAAAAATTTTATTCCAAGTCCGTCGCAATGAGTTTTTGTTACTCATATTGGCATCCTCGTCCACGTCTCGGACGCCGACGTCGTACAAGTGAAAAGTTCGATCTGAAAAAACCGCGAATCTGGCCAGTCGACCTAAAATTGCCCCTCGCCTGGGATGCATTTTATGACTCTGAATAGAATTAAATATTCTCCGCGACTTGTAGTGATCATTACTTTTTCTCAATAGGCCGAGAGAAAAGTTTCTGTATGATATGAGATCGAAGGAACCCGGATACAAGGCGAGGGACGCCATCATATAAACTAGAATTTTCGTTTTTCACCCAGCCGACAAAAAATATTTGATATTTGGTTATGACAGAATAATTTTTCTTATAAACTAGTATCGAGAATCATCTCGGTCTCCCTCCAAAATCTGCGCTGAAATTCTATCCAACAAGATCCTGTGACTTCGCAAGATCTGAATCCCTGTAGAAGTTCTTGTCCGTCATAGAATAATGAAAAAAAAAAGCGATTCTTCATTTGCAACAAAAAATTATATACTATTTTTACAAGCTGTGGAATATCATAATCAGTATCTATAGAAAGCCCGGAGACAATCGTAAAGAAAAGTGAAATAAGGTCGAGTGAAAAAATATTCAAGCTCTCCTCAAAAACCAATACTCGAAGACGTCAGTGCAACAATACGATCTTTCATCCCTCTTCTGTTTGGTGCACTGAGCACGTTGATGAACCTCAAGTGCCCCGGTGCGAGCTCCGTGTTACTATACAAGCATGAATGGCACTGTTCTCTAGGCTCTGACGACACGTCACGAGAGAACCGCGCGTCGGTTCTCCCTTCTCTCATTCATTTCCACACAGTACCTCCTCCGTGGAAGCCGTTTCAAGAATTTAATCCCCTATTAACCGCCCCGGAGGCCCGAGTTCTCTGCTTTTTTTCGCAGGTATGCAACTGACAATCTCTGATTGTCCTATTTTACCTGGATTAGTTTCAAGTTTTTCCCTCGGAATATTTCAATTTTCTCCAACAGACAATTTTATCCACGGAGAAATTTCGTGAGAGGGCATTTTGTGCAATTGCGCGGGAATTGTACAACAAAGAAATACGGTGACGTTGTGGGGGTGATACGGCACTGTTATTTGCTACAGTTTCGTTCATCTTGGTCTCAGTATGAATAGCAGCAGGCGTGTAGGTAAAATAGGGGAAACTCAGCTGATTCACAGAACTGATTAAATGTCATATTAGTCTGTTACACGATTCAGATGATAAATATTTATCTCAGAATTTTTATTCTAATTTATGTTGTCAATAGATGAATTTTTCGAGACTCATATTTTTCTAATTCTCTCTTGAATCAGATCTGACAGCGAAATTTTGAGAAGTATGTTTTGTCGTGTAAATTCCGTGGTACACAAGTTTATTACAGAAAACTTACAATAATTAACAATCTATCTAAACCATTTGACCATTTCCTCATTTAATTAGCTTTAATTTTCATCAAAAACAACGAAATAATTATGTTGAGATGTAAAAAACCAATTTTTTGCTTGATGAAGTGGTCCTATTGTTGTCTGCTACGCCCCTGGATACTACAGTCTACGGTTTACGGAGACTTGGGCTCACACTCGATTCGCCGTGAGTTTGGCGTAGGCGCTCTGTGCTCAAACCAGCAGCAGTAGCACCGTACACACATCTCCGGGAACATTAAAAAACTAGCAATTCCGTAGTGGAAGAAATAACTCGACGAAAAGGCCCCATTGTTCACGGCAAAATCAGTTCTCATTACGGAGTTAACTCTTATTTTTCATTGTGAAAGTGACGTAAGAACAATCCGATAGACAGTGGTAAAAAGATCAATGAGAAAGAGGAAAAAAATAGTGTCTGGTGGAGGCTAAATACACTTGGTCGTCGTCGACCGGTGCCCATATAGTGAGTGTCGCCTGTCAGTGAATTGTGCGCGGGCGCGCATGAATACCCCTCTTGCTCGCATTCTTTCTCTCTCTCTTTCATTATTTCTCAGTAGCTCTCATACCTTCGTATAGTTATTCCTTCCATATTCCTTCCAGCCCCCATGCGTGTACCAGAGTTCTATACTTGTTATTTTCGCCGATTAGAGGAAAAAGTTGGACCAAAGATACCATATTCACTTATCTCGGTTGGTTCTCTTGAAAAAATTATAACATCGTAAAACACAAAAGAAATCAACTCGCTCGATTTCTCCCCTGCAGGAAAAAAAACGAATTATGTTCACATGAGTGCAGTTTAAACTCCACGGATGAATATCGAATTTGAGTGATAATAAAAATAACAAGGAAGGAAGGAAGTTCTGTGTGTGTGTGTGTGTGTGTGTGTGTGCGTGCATGGAATAAAATAAGTGTCTCTTCTTCAAACATGTCAATAATTCAGTATAACGTCGTCGCAGTCATCGGAGGCATACGGCTTACGCACGGTAAATATCAATACATCTCGTGAACTATCCACATATTTTTCTCTGCTTTGCACTCACTTCCTTTTAACTTGAAAATCTGGCATGTAAATACCAACCGAGTGTACCACTGCGTCCGTTTCTGCGTCCACCTCTCGCCTCCCACCTCTCTTCGGGCATTCCTCGTTTCTCCAAAGTTGTAACTAAATAAGTAGAACTATTGAGAATGTGGGTATGTAATACTTGTGAGAGTATTGATAAATCAAAAAGGGGGAAAAACTTCAAATTGTAGCCAGTGTACCTCGGTATTTGCACTGTTAGAGATTCTAGAATAATATTTTTTCTCCATGAAATACATACCTGTCAAAAAAATGTCCCACCGGAATATAAGAATAAGAATACAGAGAAAAAAAATCAGTGAGATTTCGCTCGAAGTGTGCTGTACTCCACTTCTCGCACATTGTGATGGAAAATGTTGGCTGGTACTCGTGGGAAAAGTATTATTTGACGCGTTGGAGGGTTCACCGTGAATGAACGCCTTCCACTCGGGAAAAATCGCTTTGTACAAGTGAAAAAAGAACCTTTTTTTCATTTTCTCAGCAGTAAATTATAAAATATCGTCTGATGTACATCAAAATATTATTTCCTGATAAGTGTGAGCTAATCGATGGCTCCTGTAAATCGGAGGATATCATTTTAACCTTCGAAATGGGAGTAATAAATTAAACGGGAATAATTTCCAATGAGTGTTAAAATTCTTGTCAAGGGAATACTCTGCGAACCCGACCAGCATTTTGTCCGTCCCTCAGTGGGTGTTGCACGTGCGAAAAAGCCGCTCCGCGTTCCGTAACCAAGATTGTTTCTTCACGAGGTTGAAATAGTATATTGTTCAACTAGTGCGTAAAGTAGCACTTTCTCGCACGAGTGCTAGGCGATCATACGAAGCGAAAAAGGCGATACGCACGTGTTGCACACCCAATTTTTTGCAATACCTGCCAAAGTTCGCTCCGAGGGAAGGTTGGAGGGCAATTTTTTTTGTATGCAGACGGTAGGAAAGTCAAGGTCATGTGTAAAGTGAAATCCGAATGGGTAAAGCGAAGCTTTACGCACGATTATACTGTACGAAAAAGCACCACTTTATGCACGAAAACCCGCACTTGCGTACAATGTACGGAAAAGGACCACTTTACGCATGAAAACCCGTCCCGAAAAGTGAAGTTTTTCGACGGGTATTGCAAAAACTATCTTCCAGCCAGTATGAATGCAGAATTCACCTTAGACTCGTCATGAAAATACCTTTAACACCTGGTGATATAAGTAGAGTGTAAAATCCATTTTTTTTTTTTGCAAAGGATAAGCATTTTTCAATTGTCATTCAAAGTGGCCCGTTGCACGGGGTCTTATGTATTGCACCTGACCAAATTTTCAGATACCAGTGATAAAAGCACTGCCCTTATAAATATAAAATGGGAGACTTTCCTGATGAGTCGAAGACACTAATACCTTCCACGGCCTAAAAATCCATTTTTCCATGAGTAGCGAACGATTGTTTTCTTCACAATGTGTGGAAAAGCGACGTATCCAGTTTCCATGCATTTCATTTTTTCCATTTGCTGTACCTAAACAATTCCCTTTTCGCGCAGGGCGATACATAATACGATTTTATTCCTCGTTCCTGTTCAGAGTCGCATGTGGCCTGTCCCATGTTTATTTATCCGCTGGACTCTGTTGCGAGGGACCCAGGCATGGGCCGGAGTAGGTGCGGCGTTGCCTGTCTGCTCCGTTGGCTCTCAAACCTTTCCTGTGTGTATGCATGTAAGCTCTGACTGCCTACGCGCGTGCGTCACAGTGTGCCGCGCTTGTTCAGAATATGTTTGGAATACATCGCGCCTTGTGCCAATCCCCTGTATTTCTGTGTGTATGTACTCCGACACTGCGATACCCAACTGGTGAGTTGATCCGAGTGTGAAGCAAGTCGGACCTGTATGTGCGCTCGCGCAGTCTTCCATCCTATTCGCTCGTAATTCCCCCGGAGCTCATGCTGTTCTTGTTATTCTGGTTATGAAAAAGACAAAAAAATATATATATACACTTGTCTCCCTCTTTCATGTGCAACTAGGGGTCACTCGCACGCGCTTTCTACCCCGTTCCTCCGACCTTCCCCCCGCGGCCCTCCGCGGCCCTCCGCGGCCCCCGCGAATCTCATTCCTTCGGCAAAATACACCACCTCTCGGTGACGTGGTTTGAGGAAGCGAGATGGATGAACTCGCGGCCGTGTCGTACGCTCGTGTACGTCTCTAGTGTGCACACGATATATATGTATACCTGAAACCCCAGGGTTTTCAGAGAGAAGAGGAGAAACATTGAAGAAGCGCTCTAGCTGTATAACACACGGGGCCTATCGTCTATTTATACCACAAACATACGCGAGTGGCAACTTTTTTTTTATCGCTTCTGGATTTATGTATGCAAATGTTGATGAAAATTTACGTTGAACCTTTTTGTTTTTCTTTTCTTTTCTTTTTCTTACATTATTCGGAAGACATTTGGTGGAATTCGGATGATTCATTACAATTGCAATGCGCTTGGAATGCAATGCGGTGAACTTACACACGTGCGTGAACCCATTATTGCGCGTATAGTACTCTCTCCACCGGCTTAACTCGTTCAATTTCTTCCTTCTCGATGAACCAAGAGAGATCGTAAGTTTACATGTGGGGGTGTGCGTGTGTGGATGTATGTGTGTGTGTGCATTGGAAGGGAGAAAAAACTACGTTGAGATGGCTACACGTCCGTGGAGCCAAGGAATTTTCTCACAATGGATTGATCGTGTTAGTGAGAGACCGACGACGCCGAGTGCGACGGACCACGACGCCGCGAGGAGGCGTACCACCACCAGCTCACCTCCGCACCGCATCATCATGAGGCCACTGTAGTATTCAACGCTCACTACAATATCGCGGTTACTACTGCAGTTTATGCTCTCCAGTGACTACTGCACGATAATCATTTTTTTTTTCCACACAAGTTGAATGGAGCTCAGATAATGGTGACTGTTTCAATAATTTCGGCTTTTTATTGATACAATTATCGTTATTCATCGGTTTATGTTCATCTGCTGAGTTTGATGAGTGAATTTTGTGGGGGAATTTCGTGTGAGTTCCGAAAATTGCGGAGATCATTTTGGGATTGTGGAGGGCAAACACGAAGTGCAGCTTCCGGGGGCAGGATTAATGATTAATAATTGATTGAATGGCAATTGTTATCGACTGCAATTTTTCGCAATACAGTGATGATGTACGCAATATTAAAATGAGAAATCAACTGTGACAATGTAAAAATGACGGTTTATGAATTTTCTCAATCTTTACGATTTTGAGGGGTCTACGGATGTGGTGGTTGTGATCTCTTCACCGATTAAGAATTTTGGGCTCATCGAGTTCGTGGTTCCTCATTCATTTGTGATATTTTTTTCGTTTGTCAATGAAATCATGGAGTAACAGTGTGGGCGTTACATGTATTCAATGGGGATGGATATACTGGAGTATGCGCTGAAATGTAGATTACATTGTCGTTTCAACGCGATTGTTTAGCAAACAGTGTGAGTAACTTTTATTCAATATGCATGACGTGGAGATACACCGGTCGGTACGATTATGTTAATGGGAATTTTACTGTTGAAAAATGCTGCTTACCAGTGTACACACACTCGCTATTCATCGGGAGAGACATTTATATTCTTCATATGCGCTAATATCTCGGTTTTTCACACAATTATCAGCCGAATTTGGTGGAAAACAGGAGAAATACTTTATCGGGGGAAAAAAAACCTGGAGAAAAAAAGACTGCCAGTCGAGATGAATTGAGTTTTTGTTTGGAACGAGTGGATGAAGCGCAAACGATGACTCGAGTGCGTAAGATTCCAGGCAAGAGGAGTAGTGGGGGAACCACATACTCGAGCGTAGTACTCTCGAGCGTAAATATATTCTCGGCTACGAGAATCGTTGCACTGGTGGCATATGCGCGCCTCGTCTCAACTTTAGGTACAAATGTATAGGTGCATAGGTGTTACCTCTCTTCTCGCTGTCGTACCGGCTGACTCGATCGTTTCAGCTCGTACACATTTTTCTCTTGTCTTCCTAGTCTCTCCATAGTTTCGATGACAAATTCATTAATAGGGGAGATGGGGGCAAAACGGAGACTGTAAAATTTTTTGGATCCCGATTTTTAAATTCTTTCATTTTCATTATTATTTTTTTTTGTTTAAATCATGCAAGAAATGCAGAATTAAATGCGTATATGTGCTTGGATGGATGAAAATTAAGCCACTAAGGTCTCAATTTTTCAATTAGACAGAATTACGAAATCTAGTGAATATGCATACATTCCCACAACAATCATAAATCAATAGATAGATAAAACCACCTGAAAACATTCCTCAAACTTTTATTTTCAAGATACTGAGAACAACTAAATCATTTCAAGTTTAATTGTCAATTACTGATGATGCGTTGAAAGTCGATAATTGAAACTCACAATTGGGTCAAACAAAATTATTTTAATGAAAGAAAAAATTTTAATTTTGCCCCCACCCGCCCAACGAAATATATTCGTTGACAGAGGCTGTCCCTTCCTGAGGGTATATTCTGAGTCATTTGAAAATACTCTCGATATATATTTTCTCGACAAAAAATTGTTTTTGATCTTAAGGTGTCCGTTTTGCCCTAGTCTCCCCTATAATTCTTTTACTGTCTCGTCCGCATGGAATTCTGTGTGCTGTCTTCTGTTTGGCTTGACGATATTGAAACTGTCTGTATTTTTTTACTTATCTCCGAACGTGCATTTGACGGTTATTAACAATTCACTCGCTTAAGGTACTTCCGCCGTTGCTTATAGTTGTGAAAAAACAATCTGTTGTTGGCTACCAAAATTTCAGAGGTTTCACCACGTTGTTCTTGGAATATACTTGCTGGAACATTTTAACACCGTTTTTCTTTTTCAAAAAAGATGGTGCGGTCAAAGGTCCTGAAATTTTAGACATAATGTTTAAAGTACCTAACAACAGATGAGCAAGTTTGATGTCTTTGGCATATTGTGATATTTTTACATGCACAAGGTATTGCGGAAATACCTTCAGGCTTCTGTATTGTATGAACCAGTTGGCGAATATTTAGCAAAGTTCAGTTAGCGTTTACTGAGGGTCCAACACGGTACTACTTATCAAAAGCTCATTTCTGCGGTAAATTCTCTGTTAGCTTAAAAGCCGTTCAATCATAATTCCGAGGAATGCTAGAATTAGTCTCGAATTTTCATCACGCTTTCATATCAGATTATCATTATATGTGACAAATCTATCCTATAATCTAGTTTAACATTCGGCCTAGCCAATAATACTCTCCAAATGCGTCGGAATATTTCACGGGCACTTTCATGAGATTTACAATTTTAGTACACTCTCCGCAAAATGTTGGTCTACGGATGTGCTCATCAATTGCCGTTTACAGACACTGAAGAAAAGTGATGTACGTAATTGGAAAACTATTTTTAACTCGTATGATTAACGTTACGTTTTTTAAAAAATATAAACATATCTTAATTGAATAATTTACTATTTCTCTATGTTTGTATATTTTGCACATTTAATCCAATTACTGTGTTACATTTCTATTCCTCATCCGCGTGTAGAAATTAAAAATCGAATTTCAGAATTAGTCCCATTAAATTGGACTTAATTTCAACTTTGATAACTGAATGCACTCCAAAACCGAATATCTGAATTTTTTCCAATAATTTTGGTAGATATTTTTCAAACACTAGAAAATGGTCGAACGGAGTAGAAATATGTGCAAATTCCAGCAATTTCAAAATTGTTACAGCATATTTTTGTCTTAAATTAACATATTGATTTTTCCGGTGTAGTATCATTATTGGAATAACTCAACAAAGAGATTTTGGAGTGGAGTACTAAATTACATCTGTCCAGCTGCTGAGAATATACTCATGTAAAGTTTGCCGCAAATTTACATTGTAGGCTTTCCTGAGCTAAAATTATCTCAATCCTTATTCTCCGTTGACCGTAGTCTTCAGGGACATTTGGCTACGTTTACTGAAGGCAGTCGACAATATTATCAATGAAGAAAAATAATAAGCGTAAAAAATGAAAGAGGGCCTTTTTCTATCTCAGTTTGATCGACTTTAATGATATTCTGATCGGGAGTGTACTTGTATATTGGCCACTTGACTATATATTCTTTGATTATGAAGGTTGATTTGTTTCTGGTATTTTCCAGTTAACTCTCTTCTTCATCTCTCTATTTTGTTTTTTTTTATCTCTATTGTCCAATTTTCAAGATACCTTTATCTTTTATTTATTTCGTTAAACATTACCTGTTTTTTAACTGTAGATATTTACTTGTCTACTTGGAATTAACGAGTCCCGCAGTCTAATTCAGCCATCTCGGGTTATCAATTAGACATCACTGCTTCGTCTTTATCGTCACCTTTTTATTTGTCCTCCTCTTTGTCTCGCAGGCATGATCCGTGACACTGATAACCTTGAAGTCTCACGAGCTGCGTGAAAAAAAAAGATGTATATATATAGTCACCGCTTCATATATTGCCTGGGATTGGATGCGACAATATGCATTTCCAAAGAACATTTCGATAGGTTGATGGGTAAAGTTTTTTTTTATCAGCTTTCCCAAGTCCAACCATTTTTTAAATGTGTAAGTTCCTTTTATGCGGCCAATCAAAGAGGATTTAGTAATAATATTGAATTCAGCATCAACTTAACTGATGAGCACTGAACATCGACATGGTTTTGTTCGTATAAACTTATTATCAAATGATAACGGAAGGGATGGCAAAATTATGATTTTTCATATCATTTGTATTTTATGCCACCCACTGAAAATGGTAAATCTTTTAAAATGGCCTTATGCAATGAGTAACCCATCGTTTTCATTAATTTTTGTTGCAGATGTATGCACAGAAAATTGGGATTTTTTAAAATGAAAATATTTTTAAAACGGTTATTCAAGATTTCTTACTTTCGTTTTGATACTTTGTCAAAAGTGCAAACATTTTCACGGATAGCATGAAAAGAAAGTGATTTGAAAAAATATAATTTGTGTACTTTCATTACTCTTTAACGAGAATATTTTGCTAGGGACCGAAAACATACAGGCGAAGTATCGACGAACATGGAACATTTTTTAATTTTTTTCATGTCGCTAATTAACAACGACCAACAGTACTCATATTAAGACATAAGTGAAATGACTGTAAAGTGATGTGATCATTGCAATTTTCCCTGCGCTTTTTCTTTCACTAGATTAGGATCATTCAAAATCATTTATCAATTAAATTGATAAATGTACTATTCAATGTGTTCTTTATTAATTTTCCATCAGCAAACTAGGTTTGAAGATTGGATTATCTCGAAGTATCCATATTTGGTCTGTCAATTAGGCTTAAAAAATTGTAATGCATTTCTAAGAGCCTCATATGATTACAGAACTCGCCTTCGGCTCGTTCTGTAACCTCATATTCGCCAGAAAAGTTCTTCACGGCCTAGTGTCAAAATGTACTATACGTGATGAGTGTGGGCATGGGTTTCACGACGCTCCGTGCGAAAAGTACCGAATAACTCGCATGCTACCTATTGGTTATTTCTTTATTTTTCCACAGAGTGCCAAGGAATAGCGTAATGCACTGTTTGGGGAATGTCATTTTTTGGGAAAGTCATGACAGGCACGTGTTGTTCGTCAAAAATAACATTAACCTAATATACTATTTTTGATCGACAGAAGTTAGCAGCATGCACCAAAAGCGAGTAATTTAATCCCAAGCGCTAAATAGTATATTTTGACACTAGGCCGTGAAGAACTTTTCTGGCGAATATCCTCGCCTTCGGCTCGTCCTGTAATCATATGAGGCAGAAAAGTTCTTCACAGCCTTGTGTCAAACAATATTTTTTGTCACGACGTCCGTGGGGGGGTGTTTCACGGCCGCGAAGCGGCTTTACGGACTGAGTGACAAAAAAACACTTTTATCCCCAGTATCGAACGATTACTTTCATTCCAATGGGCGGAAATGAGGCTGACAAGTTGGCGACTAACAATCTTGAAGCAAAAGGTGATATTTTGCACGCGAAGAGTGGAAAAAGACGCGCTCGTATTCTAGTTACTTTTATTTCTCTCATTTCTCGTTTCTACTTCAAGAAAATTCGGAAAATGAACGGTCTTGACGTGACCAATCATTGGTCTATAATTTGCCCCATCTCATTCATGGAAAAATTACGATGCCCATGTTTACGTGTATCACGTTGCTTGCCAAATATCAAATGTTTATAGTGTACCTTGTTATACACGCGATGGGGGGAAAACTAGAGTCAACTGAAGCGGGATGTTTTCCGCGTGCAGTATTTTGTGCCTCAAGTACTCTCTATCTCTGTATCCTGTATATTTTCACCCCAATTCCCATTCCATGTTTCCTCGCGAGACGGGTTCACTCAACCTATCCTCTCTTAACGTTTCTATATGCGAACAATCAACTCACACAAACACTTACAACTATAGCACATATACACTGCGCATTATTTCATATACGAGAATGCCGTGTAGACTTCCACACGTCAATCTGTTTATGAATTAGAGGTACACAGAACATGTATAACTCGATTACGACCTGTCGTTGCTGATATGCCGAACTTGGCGGCATATATAGAGCTCCATCCATTAAATTTAATCAATTGAGGACATGAGGAAGAAAAAATGAAAGATCGTTGACATAAGCAGAGATGCAGTCGAAAAATATTATTTTAATTTTCATTTGCGCAGAGGCGAGCACTTTTTTTTTTGTCAGTCTGACACGCCTTGTCACGCAAACCCATTAATGCCATGTGTATAAATCAAAATCGTATTTACTTATTTCCCGTAAAATAGATTTGTTATGTGAGACAGACAAGACTGCGAAAGCATTCATTACATCGGTTGAACGAGAATATATATATGGCATTAAGGTAATTTTTATGGTGTACCACGCAATAATGCCACGTGTTCACAATCATG